>JAJOZX010012347.1:17500-104627 GCA_023014485.1 Bathynomus jamesi | reverse complement strand
ACCCCCAGAGCTCCTGTTACTAATTGTTTTTTATTTTAAACAACGTTAATATTTTTAAAATGCCTATCTAAACGGTTCTTAAACATATTAACGCTGGTAGAGTGAACGACTGACGCGGGAAGATTATTCCATTTATCAATTACTTTAAACGTAAAGAAGTTTTTAGCGATATTAGTAATGAAACGTCTGCCACGCAACTTAAATCCGTTATTACGAGTATTGCTATTATCGAAAGTGAACAGTTTGTCAAAATTTACGTTATCGATGTTATTAACGATTTTGAAAACTTCAATAAGCTCCCCCCTTAATCTCCTAGTTTCGAGTGAATGCAAGTCTAACTTTAATCCTATCTTCATAAGGCTTGTTGCGCAATGACGGAATTAGTTTCGTGGCACGACGCTGAACCCTTTCTAACCTATCAATATCCTCACGCAAATACGGGCACCAAAACTGAACGGCATATTCTAAATGAGGCCTGACTAGGGACTTGTAAAGGGGCAATATAATATCCTTCGATTTAAATTCGAAATTACGCGCTATGAAGCCTAACATCCTATTAGCTTTTGCGCAAGACTCCAGGCACTGGTTCCTAACTTTAAATCCTTAGATACGCGTACGCCTAAATCTACTTCCTCGTCAACGCTCGCTAACTCTCTATCATCCATCGTGTACGTGTAATTATTGTTACGAGAACCTATATGCAAAACTTTACATTTGTCTACGTTAAATTGCATCTGCCACTTATCCGTCCACTCCATAATCCTATTTACATCGTCTTGGAGCCTATTTCTATCGTCCTCGTTAACAACCTTACCGCCTATTTTAGTATCGTCCGCGAATTTTGACACGTTACTAGTCAATCCTACATCTATGTCGTTAATGTAAATTACGAATAGCAATGGGCCTAACACTGAACCCTGTGGGACACCGCTACCTACATCCAACCACCCCGATTCACTACCATTAAACGACCCTCTGTCTCCTAGCACGAAGCCATTCTCTAACCAGTTAGCTACCTGACCGCGTATACCGTGCGCTTTAACCTTCGCAATTAATCTTCTATGCGGAACTGTATCGAACGCCTTTTTAAAATCTAAATAAATAACGTCAGCCGCTCTATGCCTATCGTATTCGCGCACTATTTCGTTATAAAATTCTAACAAATTAGTTAAACAAGATCTATGGCGTCGAAACCCATGCTGACTACTATTAATCAAATCTCTACTTTCTAAGTGATCGATGATACGATCCCTAACTACGGATTCCAAAAGTTTACCGACTGACGTTAAGCTAATGGGCCTATAATTGCTAGCTACTGTGCGGTCGCCTTTTTTAAAAATAGGCGTGACGTTAGCTAATTTGAAGTCTTCAGGAATAATCCCCGTTTCGAGTGACTGATTAAAAATCTTCGTTAAGGGGCCTACGATAACGTCTTTCAAATCTTTCAAATGTCTGGGAAAAAGCGTCAGGGCCTGGAGCCTTGCTAACTTTTAGCCTATCGATATAATGCGCAATCTCACCCTCGTAAACAGTTATTTCATCCAAAATAGTCTCGCTACTAAATGGAACGATATCGTCCACGTCGGGGACATTATTTACGTCTTCTACGGTAAAAACTGTCGCAAAAAAGTTATTGAAAATACCCGCCATCGCCTGAGCGTCAGAAGCCAAAGCGCCGTTAACATCCACTAGAGGGCCTATGTTATTTTTATCGGCTTACGATTATTGACGTATTCAAAAAACTTTTTTGGATTATGTTTACTATCCGCAGCTATAAGTATCTCTAAATTACGCTTAGCATTCCTAACTGATCTTTTAACCTGACGTCTAAGCTCGATATATCTATTAAAGTTAGCTGCCGTGCCATTGCGCTTATTAAGTCTATACGCTCTGTTACGCTCGTTTATGAACTCGCCTATTTCCCTAGTCCACCACTTGGGCCTACCATGATTTCTAGCGCGCTTGGGCCTACGAGGAATAAACTCCCTTTCAATATTCTAAAACTTTCTTTAAACGCCTCCCAATGCAAATTTGTGTCATTACCCATAAATAAGTTATCCCAGTCCACTACTCTCATCCTATCCGCAAAACTATCAAAATTAGCCCTACGAAAATCAGGGACTTCTATTACGTTACTATCCTTAGTGTTTTCTATCAATAACTTAAACCTAAGAATTTGATGATCACTACATCCTAAACTCTCGCCTACTTCTAAACCTTCGACTATATTTTCGCCGTTCGTCATCACCAAATCTAAAATATTGTCACCGCGCGTTGGTTCGGTAACCATCTGTCGTAAAAAATTATCTCCATGAACTCAATCAATCTCAAACCCTCCTCATTACCAGTAAAAGTCTCGTAATTAACATTAGGGCAGTTAAAGTCTCCGACAATTATACTATTCCGATTGTCAATAAAGTTACCAAGAAGTGAGTAAAATCTAGTATCGGTATCGAGGGGTTGAACGGGAGGTCTATAAACAACAACAAAATTAAAACTAATACTACGCGCCCTAACTTCAACGCATATCGCATTAATTGCTGCCGGAAAATCTATCTTAACCTCGATAGCCCTAAGGGAATTACGAATGTACAGCAAAACGCCGCCACCAAACCTATGTAACCTATCATTAGTAAAGAGTTTAAAACCCGGTATATCAAGTTCCCCCAACAAGTCCCGAGTCACGGTATTTAACCACGTTTCAGTGATAGCAACTATATCGTAGTTGCCGGAATAAATTATCGCCTTAAATTCGTTTAATTTATTTCTAATACTACGCGCGTTACAATAAAAGACGTTTAAGTTATTTTTTACCACGGGCCGGCGTTTTAAACTATTTTTCACGTCGGGCCCGCGTTCCCCGGACCCACAACGTTTAAAGAAGGCTTCGACCTATACAGCTTTCGTACGTTTTCGTCAATTAACCTACCTAGCCTAGCATTACCTATTTCATTAAAATGCACCCCATTTTATAAAAAGGCTAGGATCACTGAATTCGGACCACAGCTTTACGAAGGGTACATTTTCCTCAGCACAAATCTCTTCTAATTTATTATTCAAAAATATTGTTTTTGACGTAATCCTAAGACCCAAACCGTGCCTAGGGTAATACCTAGAACTAAAGACCTATCTGACCTCGCCTTCAGGGACCTAATTAACCCCCTATATCTCTCCAAAAGGTCAGGCACTCTCGTATCGGGCCTATACGAGTCGTTGCCTCCTACCATCGTCACCAACATCGAGTGACGGGAGGCAACGTCAATCCTATCCACTTCGTCTCTAACTCTGTCAACCCTGGCCCCTGGGAGACAGACCCTCCTCCTCTTGGTTGGATGCCGTTCAACGAACTCTTTGTCCATATGGCGCACTAAAGAGTCCCCAATTAAAATAGTTTCCCCCTCATTCACGTCCCTTTCCAAATGGGCGAAAGGGTTCGAAACCTCGATGGGGGGGGATTCCTATCACCTAACGTACGCGGCCTAGCTCCACCCTTAACTTCTCTAAATCCCTCCCCATCTACTAATCTCGGACCAACCTTAACCCCTTCCTCAACTCTATCCAACCTTCCCGACAAGCTACCTAAACTAGAAACTAGGTTACGCACCTCACCCTTCAAATTACTAACGTCTTCAACGTTAGTATTGGTTCGGCTTTCGTCAACCGTAGCCCTACCCTGCCCTCATCAAGCGTTGCAAGTCTTTCCGTTACCTCACGTACACTGCGTTTTATGTCAACTATTTCCTCCATTAACTCGCAAAAGAAACAAACTGATCTCTCGGTAATCGCCATAGGACCGCCGTTATAATCTTTAAATTCCGAATACCACCGGTTTACCCACACCTAACACACGACGCTTTCTGCGACGGCATCGCGCAGTTAAAAATTAGTTTATAACCGTCACAAGTTTAAGTTAAATTAAGCCGGCACGCTATGAAAACTTCTAAATCGCTAAAAACCACTAATATTCAATTACTTAACTATAACAATGTGAATATAAACGCAAGTATATAAAATTCAAAACTTTCCAAAAGTAAAATTCTTAGCAATATGCAAAAGTAGATGCAATATCAGAGAGCTCAGGAAATGCGTCCGTTCAGTACAGAGTCTGGCTGACGAATAGTACAGAGTCTGGCTGACGAATCAAGTACAGAGTCTGGCTGACGAATCAAGTACAGAGTCTGGCTGACGAATGAGTACAGAGTCTGGCTGACGAATCCAGTATAGAGTCTGGCTGAGGAATCAAGTACAGAGTCTGGCTGACGAATGTGTACAGAGTCTGGCTGACGAATCAAGTACAGAGTCTGGCTGACGAATGTGTACAGAGTCTGGTTATTGTGATCTTTGATGAAAAGAGGATCAAAATCTATTTTATCCAACCCTTTTATCATTTTATACACCTCTATCATATCACCTCTTAACCTCCTCCTTTTTAATGAGAACATGTTTAGATACGCCAGTCTTTCCTTATATGTCAATTGTCTTAGAGATGGGATCATTCTTGTTGCTCGTTTCTGTACTCTTTCCAGTTTTTCAATATCTTGTATCAAATAGGGACTATTAAATTGAATACAGTATTCGAGGAGGGGTCTCACATATGAAATGTATAGTTGCTTTATAATATTGGGTGATTTGTATTTAATGTGTCTCTGCATGAGATTGAGCCTAGCATTTGCTTTATTTCTGATTTCCATACATGATTTGAGGGTTTAAGTTCATTAGTCACAATGACACCCAAGTCTTTCTCTTTATCATCATTTTTAATCCAAATTCCATTCATATTGTATTCAAATTCTGGATTTTTTGGCCCAATATGCATAACCTTGCACTTATCAACATTAAATATCATCTCCCACTTATCTGCCCAGGCTGTTACTCTGTTTGTCTTTTTGTATTGTCATTGCTCCTGCTACTGACTTAATATTATGGCCTAATTTTGTATCATCAGCAAATTTTGAGGTTTTACATGATAGGTCCTTCTCTAGATCATTTATATAGACAACAAAAAGCAGAGGTCCCAGCACAGACCCCTGTGGGACTCCGCTCAATACGGGTCTCCAAGTAGACTTCTTTCCATTTAGATGAACTCTCTGTTTTCTGTTTCTCAGCCATTCTTCTATCCAGTCAGCTATATGACCTCTTATACCATGGGCTCTAACTTTTACCAATAATCTTACATGAGGAACAGTATCAAATCCCTTTGCAAAATCTAAGTATACTATATCTACTGGCTCTTTATTGTCCAAATGCAATAGGACTCCATCATAAAATTCAATCAAGTTGGTCAGACAGGACCTTCCATTTCGAAAGCCATGCTGGCTATCATTTATAAGGTTGCACTCTTCAAGGAACTCAGTAACTTTACCTCTAATGATACTTTCGAGTAACTTGCAAATAATGGAGGTGAGGCTGATGGGTCTTAGTTTTTTGCCAAGTTTCTATTTCCTTTTTTAAAGATTGGAGCCACATTTGCTTTCTTCCAATCCTCTGGAATTTCAGTACATATCAATGATTTATTAGAAATAATTTCTAGTGCCTGTGCTATATTCTTTTTGGCAGCTTTTATGACTATTGGATGCATTTCATCTGGCCCTGGAGATTTTTCCATTTTTAATTTATCTATTGCTTTTAGGATATCTAGTTTTGTTACCCTCATTTATTTCTCTATCTTGTCCTGGTAGTATAAGATCAGGAATATTATTTAAATTTTCATTTGTGAATACTGATGAGAAGTGTTTGTTTAGTTCTTCAGTTATTTCAAGATCATCATCTATAGTTTTATCATCTATATGGAGGGGGCCAATTTTCTTTTTCACTCTACTTTTCAAATTGAAGTGACTGAAAAACTTCTTAGGATTGTTTTTTGAATTCTTGGCTAGGCTTTTTTCCAGGTCTCGTTTGCGAGGGGCACGCAGGGTACATGTACCTCCCACTTTCGTGGATGAATTGCTATAAATGCTAACTATTAATGGCACTTAATAAGACGTTATATATCGTATTATATGCATATGCAACTGTAATAGCAATATTATAAATTATTGTCATGAACACCAGTGTATAGGCCTATTTATCATGGAATTTAGCAGTCAATTTGCATTTTAATAATTGCACGTAACATTTGTGTGTTCTCGGTCATTAAGTACGCAAAATGGAAGTATGTTAAATAACGGTTTTGTTACGTATCATTTTCAATATCAAAGTGTGATCAAGTGCAGTTTATTTGTTTTGTATTTTACGAACATATTTTGTTATCAGTTTATGTACATTGACCTCTGTTGTCTACAGGTAATAAAATATTTATTTCGGTTAAACATATGTGTGACATTATGTCACATGAAAGGTAGTATGTATTACAAACAACAGCTACTCAGAATATTGTCTGATTCGCTGTTTGAAGGAGAAGTGTCCCACCCACTATTTTAGAGCAATCGACGACCCTGACTGACTCTAATATCCCACGAGCTTTTAATTTATATAGAAGTCTCCTATAGTGGAACCTTGTCAAATGCTTTACTAAATTCCAAATACATAGCATCTATCATTTCCATTTTTTAAACACAAAAACAAAACATCTTTATTGCGGATCATTCACAATCCATAGCCATTTAATCTAACATACAAGTACAATCTTTCGTATACACTGAACTTAATACAAAAATAAGGCCAACATAGGCCATTATCTACCTGATCAGTTACAAACTCTAAAAAGTCTAATGGATTAGATCATTAGACAAACAAGACATTCCTGATCTAAATTCAGGTTGTGAACTTGAAATAAGATTAAAATTTTCGAAATGATCTTGAATATTATTCTTTATAATTCTTTGTAGTATTTTTCCTAGCAATAATGTTAAACTGACAGGCCGGTAATTTCATACCTTCCTTCAACAATCTGCAAAACACTTGGAGCACAGCGGAGAGAGTGTTGCCACTTCCACTTCCAAATTAATAATAAAATAATAATAATGAAATCTTGCTAACGTCAATCTCAAGTCACCTTTTGGTACTCAAGTTTTTGGAGTACCAATATGGCGGACTTGTGTTTTTAACATTTTAAGTTAATGCGTCATCCATTTATAAAGATTAGTGTATCCAAGTCATGAGCTATATTTTATAATCAAACCTTGCATAACGTCAATCTCAAGTCAGCTATTGGTAGTAAAATTTTGTGGGTTCCAATATGGCGGACTTGTGACTTCAACATTTTAAGCTAATGTGCAACCCAGTAATTTTTAGAGAGCAGTGTTAAAACCCTGAGGTAGCGCGGAATAGGACCTCTAAGTCCTTAGTATGTTTTAGTCTAGCTTAACTTGGGCTATAATTTAAAGTAGTCCTATAGAGCTTGGTCGTTGAAGGCTCACCTGGGATTCCGAACCCAATCAAAAAAGTAAAAACATGGTCCTTCGTAGTGACCATCTTTCGGCGAAGTTCTGATTGTGCAAATTACAGTTTAAGTTAGACCTGGACGGGTTGAGCGTAGTATAAGGTCCCAGGGTAGAAAGTTTGGTCGCCCAATTGTGAAACTTGGCCGCTTGTCTGTGGTTGTTTTAAGCCAACATTTGTTTTTATTGTTCATAGGCGGAAGTTGCAGACTTCAGTGTGCCAATTACTGTGGTGGCAAATTTGCTAGTCCAGGCCGGTGGTTGCTCAGTACTCCCCAGGCAATTCAGTTTGGCAGGAGGCAAGTTTGAGTTTGGTCAGTTTGTTTGTTTAAGTATTTAGCCAATTCAGCATATTTGACATTGAGCTTATTGTCTGTTTGCACTGAAGATGAGTTCAGCTGAACTGAACAAGTCTGTTGAACTCTGTTCAGTTTTTTTTTTTTGTGACGAAGTATGTGTCAGTTATGCATATTTTATTTTGAAGACGTGATCCGCCATATTGCCCTCGATGAAGACAAGAGTTTAGACCTTTTTTGCAATCACAGAATAATTAAGACATCCGTGACCTGCCCTAAATGCAATAGTGCTTGTATTTTAAGAAAAGACCAGAAGGTCTTTAGGTGCCGTAAAAAAAATCCTAAAAATAAATACGTGTCGTTTCAGTTTAAGGGCAGGTGAAATTTAGCGGACTACCCATGCAAGGTTGGCACATATTACATTATCATTTGTATAATTTAGGTCTCGGGGGGTATGGGGGCGGAGCCCCCGTAAAGATCACGCATCATAAATTGATCGGTCCTAATGTTTTGCGGACAGTTCAGTACGTGATACTGGTTAGGTCAACTGTATGCCCTTGATGATTGGTTAGGTTAAGTCATGATATTTTCGTTTAAATTCGTTAGTTTAAACGGAAATGACGTGCAAACTTTTCTGGTTAATTTTGAGGTGTTTTGTATGAAACTGCCATCCGTTTCCTATGCAAATGTGTAGTTTTCAAGATGACGATATCTTGAAAACTACGTATTTGCACAGGAAATGGATGGCAGATTCGTGCAGAACACCTCAAAATTGACCAGAAAAGTTTGTTCTCATTATAAAAAGAGACTGGGTCAAAAAACGAATAATTACCCATTTTTCTACTATTGTTTGGTAAGAAAAGTAGAATCAACAAAATTTATTTTAAATCGGTAATTTTTTACTATCACTCCGGTCTCTTCAATTCCCATAATTTATAGATCAATGGATTCGTTATTACACCAGGAATGCGATTTGGATAGTCTCAAGTGAGGGAACTGGCCCAAAACTAAGTTAGGACACGAAGTTTGTTTTGGGGTATAAGTGTGAAAAAATACCCTAAAATGCGGGTAATTCCTTCAGTAGAGACTACCTAGGGCGCATTCATGATGTAAAAACGAATCCATTGATATATAAATTATGGAAATTGTAGAAACAGCCAACATGAGTGACCTAAAAGGATATATATACATTTATATATATGTAGTAAAACGAATACTGTATATATTCACTGGGATCTTTTCCGTTTGACTGCCGCCATTGAAACATAATTAAACTCCAGCCTTCTTTAGTTAGCTTTATAAGGCTAACTAACAAAAATATCACGACCTAACCTAACCAATCGTCAAGGTCGTACAGTTGACCTAACGATTGGTTAGGTTAGGTCATGATATTTTCGTTAGTTAGCCTTATAAGGCTAAGTAAAGAAGGCTGGGGGCACTCACCTCTTATGTTTCAATGGCGGCAGTCAAATGGAAAAGATCCATTCACTGTATATATTATATATACCATAAAACTAAACACTACTAACCTAACCTAACCTACCTAACCTTGCGTGTTCCCCTTCTCCGTTTCTTATCACGCACACGACCTATGGCAACGAAATACTTTTCTGTTTTTATCAACACACACTTATTACCACAAACAATATCTTCCTTGTTTTTCTTAGGGCAAATAAATTCTTTTAGCAATACACCGTGTTCTACATAAAAATTAAATGCAGCCTCTTCATCATCAAAAAATTTGCATGAAATTAAACACACTGAATAATTACAACCATCGCAAACCAACGCCATCGTGACACTAAAATCTTATGAGTTCAGGTCAAACCACCCAATTTTGTTAGCGGTACCTTCCTAACCTTTGTGGGATCAGCCATTTTATCACTCCCAAAAACATGATCCGTGATTTTATCGCTCAAAAAAAAATTTATTAACATTAATTTTATAGCTTTAATCGGCATTTGCCTTCATATTGTACTTAATAAAAGTTGTTTAAAAAAATGTAAAGAGTCTTATGGTAAACTTTATTTTCAGTTTCCAGAGACCGGACTGATAGTAAAAAAATTATCTTTAAATCAATTATGACAAGGATAAATTTTGTGAATGTGAGCTAATAGGTACTGGAAAAGGTTACCACCAAATTGCTGCCTCCATAGCCTCTTTGGGGTTTGGAAAGATAACTTCAGATCAACAGAGGGCATAAAGCATCAGGGTATTGGTAAAGTAAACACTGTTACCATCTGAGGCATTCCATGTTAAGTGTACACACCTTATGTCAGGTCATCTCGTTGATTTTAATGATTTTTGGTGTGGTAGTTGGGTATGATGAGTAATAAAGTGTGACCAAATTTTAGCCACTTGGGTCCAATAGTTTGGGAGTAATGACCCCCCCAAATTTGGGGTCAGCAGCGTAACCTCATGATTTTGAAAGGTCATAACTCAGGATCTAATGGATGGATTTTAATGATTTTGGTGTCAAAATGCTCAGAAAAGACAGCAGAATAACTTAAATTTTATGCACAGAGTGCGTACATTCCATTAAAAAAAGTTGCATTTATATTTCAACTTCGACCTTGACCTCAGGTCAGAGTTCAAAATTTAAGGTCATGAAAATTGACACAAGTAAAGACCTTTAGATGAAGCATATTCAAGCAAAAAATTGGAGTGAGATCTCGATAGGTTTGCTTTCTACAAGCATTTGAAATAGGGGTGCACAGATATGAATTTTTCATATCTGGCCAGATACTGGATATGGCCATATCTATCTGGCTGGATATATATTATTAGGTACTGTATTATTTTTACACTTATATTGCTATGTTTTGTTTTGCATTGGGGGCAAGTGCCCCCCCCCCCCCCCCCCAAATATAAGATAAATAATAATTTAAGTATATTCAGATATTTAATTGTTTTGTTCTCTTTCAGGTTATTGTATTTTATTAAACTATTAAGTATTAACCATGACAAGTTTTGTGTGGTCACTGTATACGATAAATGATCCTAGCAATATCACTGCAAAATGTAATATTTGCCAAAAGATTATCAAATGTGGGATGGAGAAAGGTGGCCAAAAGTCTTTTAGCACAAGACCTCTTCATAATCATTTGAAGATTAATCACCCAAAAGAGTGTGCTAAAGCCAAAAACAAAAATGACAAAAAAAAAAATTAGTTGTGACTGAATCAAAGGAAATAGGCATAGATAGAATACGGGCTAGACCAGGGGTCCCCAACCCTGTGCCCGCCACTGACTGACTACGATTGATAAGTTTTCATTTAAATTTTTAATAAAATGTTAAGTATGTTACATATTTTAAATATATAGTTACTAAATATTTAAAATATGTAACATACTTAACATTTTATTAAATTTTAGTAGTTACAGAAACAGATACTCATTTATTTGAAAATAATTATTTCTTTATAAATAAATTAAGTTATCATTTTAATCATTTTTCTAAGATTCTTAGTTAGCCCATCCTTATTTATTTTTTTGTGTATTATGTTCATTATTTTATATAGGAATTAAATTTTTTTTTGTGTATTATGTTCATTATTAAGTCCAACTATAAATTTGCCTTGAAAAAGTAAATGGTGCCCACCGCACTACCAGTAGTCTTGAATGTGCTCTTCGGCACAAAAAGGTTGGGGACCCCTGGGCTAGACCATCAACTTCTACTGGTAGTACTCTGAAAGAAAAGAAAATGGACCAAATGAGTAAGCAGATCTTAGAGGAAAGCTTTTCATCTAAAAAAATATGGGACATCGATGACTCCAGGTCTGTGATGATTCACTGTAAAATTGGCATGATGATGGCTTTGGACAACCAGCAATTTACTTTAGTTGAAGATGATGGTTTTATTGATGTAATGGCCTACCTCCGACCCAGGTACTTCTCTGATACTATAATTCCTCATCTTTATAATGAGTTCAAGTCTAAAATTACTCAGAAGCTGGAAGAAGTAAAGGATGTCAGCTTTTCTTCAGATATATGGACATGCACAACCTCTCAAGAAAGTTTTATATCATTATCGGGTCACTGAATAGGTAAAGATTTTGAAATATACAATGCTGTGCTACATGCCTCTTATTTCTCAGGGTTGCATACTGGCAAGAATATATTTGAAAAGTTTCGTTCTATGTGGGATAGTTGGGATCTTGATGCAAATAAGAGGAATTTATTGGTGAGGGATGGAGCTAGTAATATGGCTCTTGGTAGTGACCTGGCTGAAGTAGCTACCTTCAATACACTGCCACATTCATTTACTCCAACTGGTTATTAGTGACTCAATTATGGTTCAGAGGAGTGTAATTGATATCCTTGCAAAAAGTCACTGCCTTGCAACTCATTTTAATCATTCTCCTTTGGCCTGTAACAATTTCAAACACATTCAAGTGCAGCAAAATCTTGAGCTTCTCCTATTGGTTCAAGATGTCCCAACATGTTGGAACAGTGCATATTTGATGCTAGAAAGATTATATAAATTAAAAATTCCACTGCAACTGTATTTGGCTGATCGTAGTGAATTCCCTACCATCACATCCTTTGAGTGGACAGTGGACACTGATACAAAATCTCCTTAAAATATTAAAACCATTCTTCCAACTAACTCAGGAAATGAGTTCGGGAAAATCAACTTTGTCTTCCATAATCCCAAGCATTTGTATTTTACAAAGATTTCTTTCAAAGCTTGGCCATGATGACCAAGGTGTTCAAACGACAAAGAGAGAACTCCTGACTTCTCTTCAAGCGCGTTTCTTGTCGGAGAGTAATGATGGGAAGTCTTTGAACATAATGAGAAACAGGGCTTATGTGACTGCACTGCAATAGATCCATAGTATAAGTTATCTTTCTTTCAAAAGATCAAAAAGAGCAGGCTAAATCCTGGCTGATTGAAGAAGTCATAGGTATTGAAAATGACGACTTTAATGATTCTAATGAAAGTGGAAGCGAAAGTAGCTCAAATTCCAGTTCTCCTATGCGAAAGAGGAAAGACAAAGAGGACATTCTTGAAGTGTGTTTTATGGAGATCACAAAAGGAGAGCAATCTGGGGAAGTAAGTTACAAGAAGAAAGGTTGAAAAAAAGACTGCTCCTGTTCTACTGATTGCAGGGGAGTTAGACCAATATGTATCTGAACCTCTTGTAGATAGGAAACACTGTCCAGTTCAAATTTGGAAGCAGGAGGACTGATTTCCTCCTCAAAACTATTGTTTCAAATCTCTACACACCCACATCCTCTGTATTTTCAGAGAGAATGTTTTCTGAATATGGAAACATCTATGAAACAAGGTGATCCTGAATATTGCCTAAAAGAGGAGAAATGATCTTGTTTCTGCACCACAATGGGAAAAAGTTCTAAATCACTGAGTTTTTATTTTGAAGACCTCCAGGCTGAATGGCAGCATCTGACCTACACAATACTGCCCTCCATTCATTGATTTCATTCCAGGCATTTTATATTGTATTCAATGGATTGTTTTACATTTGTCAAGCTTGTATTGTTTTGAAAATAAAGGAAAAAAGGAGAAAAAAAGAATGGAAAGCAAGTGCAGGGGTCTCGCAATATTTTACTCTTTTTAAAAAATTTAATGCCTAGACATTTTTATAAAAAGCTCTGATTATATTAATAAAACTGTAATTGTTAAGGATGGACAGATGTTTTATTTATTCTTGTCATCAGTATTGTGTTGATTTAATATAAAAAGTGTTGCTGGACTGGTTTAGGGGTGGGCCCTGGAGTGCTTTCCATCTTTTTTTGTATATAAAATATTATTTGTAATGTGTTGTCATATTATGGCAGATTTTCATACAGGTGTTAATTTTCTAATGTCTTGGCCTATATCTGGCTGGATATGACCCATATCATACTGGATACTGGATATTTTGCAATATCTGGTGCATCCTAATTTGAAGTTGTGCATGTTGAAAATTTTGAGCATTTTATTTAAGATAACTTCACAAATAGTTCATATATATGTATGTATATAAATATATATATATATATATGTATTAGTGATGGGACGATTAATCGGAATCGAGCATTTTTCAGGAATCGGAATCAAATCGAGAGAATTGTACCATGATTTCCGATTCTTAAAACGATTCTTTAACTTTTAATTGAACCAGTTTTGCAATGTAAACTTTAAAATTTAAATGAAAGAGGATAACAAATTTCATTTTTATTGTATTGTAGCTATACATTAAAACATGTATATCCATGATGTGTAATCAAGAAGATTAAAATGGATTAAAATGAATTGTTACAACTTACAGTTGATTTTTATTTTTAAACCAATCTTTTATAATTTATATTACCATACTCATAATGCAAATAGTTAATCTTACCAGAGTAAAATATGACAATTTCCAGAAAAACAAGTATAGAATTATATTTAAAAATATTGAGAATTGGAATCGAGAATCATATCGGAATAGAGACTTTTTAGTGGTATCGGAATCGTTAAAAATTTTGGTATCGTCCCATCACTAATATGTATAAATATAGCTACATTCATGGTTTGATAAATGAACTGTATGCATTAAGATTTTTGCAAATATTAAGGTATTTGCTGCTCTCAAAGAACAATAATTTGTGTGTGTTCAGGTTTTAACTATATGCTGCTAAAATGTCATCAAAATATTGTTGTGATCCATTCAATTCCCATTCAATGTTAAGTTAATGATGATGGGTTCTAGAATGGCAGAAATTACCAGTGAGGAAGAAAGAGACCCTGTTGAGTAGTTACCACTGCGCTTTAGCCAAAATTATTTGTGACAAAAGTCAACCTTCTTGCTATTTAGGAGTGTGTGATCAATGCCCTTGACCTGATTCGCTAAAGGAAACTGTTCTTACATGTTATGAAGAAAAAGGTGTTGATGAAATCCAGTACAAACAGTGGACAACAAAGATTGATCTCAGCTGGACTGTTATTCAAAATTTAGATTTCCTAGATAACTTTATTTCTCAACTAACTCGACTAAGGCATCATGATTTCATTGCCAAACAACAAGCCAAGTATTTAGAAAAAAGAAAAAATGAACTGGATGAAGGCAATTTTTTGGTGATTAGGGACTTCTCCAAAAACTATTCCTTTGTAGTCCAAGATTGTGCTCTAGGATTTCACTGGAATAATTGCCAAGCGACTCTTCATCCATAGGTTTATTATTACAAAGAGCAAGAAAAAGTAAATCACAGCTCTCTAACTATTATCTCAGGGTGTAATACACATGATACTGTTGCAGTGCATCTATTCATAAAAGTTTTAATAAATCATCTTGAGTCAAATTTTCAGCTACTAAACAGAATTACGGTATCTATTTTACCGACAGATGCGCAGGTCAATACAAAAACTGCAAAAACTTTTTAAATTTATGTTACCACCATGAAGAATTTGGAGTCAAGGCTGAGTGGCATTTTTTTGCTACCAGCCATGGCAAGGGACCATCTGATGGTGTCGGAGGAACCATCAAAAGGGAAGCATCAAAAGAGTTTTTGTAGGCCATATGAAAATCAAATTCTGTATCCAAAAGATCTTTTTGATTTCTATTCCTTAAAATTGACTCAAATGTCTTTTAGCTTTGGAACACAAGAACAATACTCAAATGAGAATTTTTAGATCCAATTTTATCAAAAGCGAGAACCATACCAGGAACTAAAAAATTACATTCATTCATACCACTGACAAAAAATTGTTTAGAAGTACAAATGTACAGTGCCTAAGTTGAAAGGAATTTGCTTCCCCCCAACAAGCCACTCAATTAATTGAAAATGTCACATGATATGTAACAGTGGAGTATGATAACCACTGGTGGATTGGGTGTGTGATGGAAACATATCCTGGTGAGGGTGAAGTGAAAGTAAACTTCCTTCACCCTTGTGGCCCAAACAAGTCATTTACTTATCCTGAAAATCCTGATATACTTACAGTAGATTTGTCTGACATCCTCACAATCATAAACCCAATGACAGCTACTGGAAGAACATATACAATCAAAAAAGGAAACCAATGAAGCCAATATGATCCTGAAAAAGCGTCATCTTAAAAAGTAATCAAGAAACTGGATACAAACTTATTGTCAAAAACATATAATCAAAAACTTAAGCTGCATGGAAAATGTGAGTATTGCTTTTTAAATTGCTTATTGACATGTATGCCTATATACTGTAACTAACTATATTTTAATAATTACACTTATCAATACAGTTCTAAGTATTAGTCTATTTTAAGTTGTACAGCTTCCTAATATTAAATTATTATTAAATAGCAGAAATCCCTCTAACCCTCTAGTCATTAGAGCCTGTGACTGTGAATAAATGGTCCTGGGTTAGAATCCTCATAGCTTAGAGGTTAGAAAATTTATTTTCTCCACAAGCGCGTGCCTGATGCCTATGCTTGTTTCTGCCATACAGTAGAATATATAAGATCTCTAGACTAATACAGAATGAAAAAAAAACTGTTTTGGCACCCTGCATAGTATCTAGGCCTAGGTCCTTCAGAAGTTGGAACGAGGTACACACTTAGGCCTCGAGAGGTAACTAAGGGGTTTATCTACCTACCTTGCTAATTAATTTTTTTAAACAACTCATGATAATTTTACTTAAATTTTTAATAGGTATAAAATTCATATTTTTCAGGTTCAGCACGGCAATATGAAGTGTTAATTCATCAGAAATACCTGTACGAGTTAATCATTTTTCAAACTTCAAACACCTAAATTTAAAGTTATTTTTAACTACAAAAATTATATAGGATTTGTGATAAAAATTATTGATACTTTTAGAGAATCAAATAATTTGTAAAAATCTTGATGCTTACCTATAGGTATATATCAAATCATGTATGTAGCTATATTATATGATATATATATATATAATATATATGAACTATTTGTGAAGTTATCTTAAATAAAATGCTCAATTTTCAACATGCACAATTTAAAATGCTTGTGGAAAACGAACCCATAGAGATCCCACTCCAATTTTTTGCTTGAATATGCTTCATCTAAAGGTCTTTACTTATGCCAATTTTCATGACCTTGAAGTTTGAACTCTGACCTGAGGTCAAGGTCAAAGGTGAAATATAAATGTAACTTTTTTCTGACAGAATGTACGTACTTTGTGCATAAAATTAGTTGTTCTGCTGTCTTTTCTGAGCATTTTGACACTGAAATCATTAAAATCCATCCATTAGATCCTGAGTTATGACCTTTCAAAATCATGAAGTTACGCTGCTGACCCCAAACTTGGGGGAGTCATTACTCCCAAACTATTTGACCCAAGTGGCTAAAATTTGGTCACGCTTCATTACTCATCATACCCAACTACCACACTGAAAATCATTAAAATTGGTGAGATGAGTGGCAGAAATCACCAAAAAGTGTGTACACTTGACATGGAATGCCTCATCTTAAATTCAGATTATAAGGAATAGGCATATCAACTGTCAAGCCGAAGGTAGGGAATCAGTTAAAACTGAGGGGTTGAAGTGTTTTTATACAAATGCACATTAGTCTTAGGAATAAGAAAAATGAATTATTTAGTTATATGATTAATGAAACTCCAGGTATAGTCTGCATTAGTGAGACTTTAATTAGTGAGGCAGCATTCAATGACACGAGAGCAGAGTATGAGTTAAATATTTATACAATGTATATTTACCGGAGAATAGATAGGCAGAGGGGAGGTTTGGTTTTATACATTAAGAATGATTTAACTTCAGTTCAGAATGATAGTATTAAATTAGACAATAGGGTAGAATCACTATGGGTTGACATCTGTGTTTCAGGCAGTATATATATTTGGATAGGTGCATTTTACAGACTAAACCAAACTCAGGGAATTGATGACAGTATGGTTCAAGAAATAAAAAAAGGTTGTAGGGTTAGAACATTAATTATGGGAGATTTCAACCTGCCTCATATAGACTGGAGCTTTTTAGAGGGAAATAATAGGGAAGGTAACTACTTCATTGACTGCTATAATAGGGTGGAGTGAAAAATCAAAAGTGCCAGGATCAAAATTGAGGGGGTCTAGGTAGTTGTCTTTTGTCCAAAATTAAACTTTAAAACCAATTTTGGGTAGTTGCATACAAAACTATGACTGCTACTGGCCAATTTATACAAATTGTATGTGCACATGACCAAAATTTGAACCCAGTGACCTATCTCGGGTTCTAGACATGATAAAAAGACAATTTAAAAACTGTTTATAATACATTTTTGTTTATCTCTGAATTAGATTAAAACATTTGCAGAGGGCTGCAGGCTCTAATACATAAAAAAAAAATCTATATTTATATTATTTTTGGCCAAAAATTGCATTTTTTTTTTTTTTTTTTTTTTCAAATTCTTTAGACAGCTTGTGGTAAATATGTTCAATTTTCTACTCAAAATATTACAAATCAACTTAAGATTAATCTAAAGAATCACTCATTAAACAAAGTGTCTACCAGGGTTATTTGGTCTGCTTTTGGCAAGACTTCAACTAAGAAACTAGCTAATTAATAGAAAGTCTTGCTTTTATCAGTGAATGACCCACCTGCTATAAGTTATCTATGGCATAAATATAAATGTGTATGGTACTTGCTGAATAATTAATTAGTGAAAAATAGTGGTCTGCTCCCATCAGAGTTTCGGGGTGAAGTGGTCATAGCTACTGGGGCTAATTGGTCTCGGTCCCAAAAGTCTGTTAGTTTTCATTTGTAATCCACTGTTTGATCAATGACTGTCACAAGAACGTGTTTTTACACTGGTAAGTTTGTCATTTGTTGTTTTTCTTTGATAAAACTTTATAAGACACCCGCATTGCCATGAAATATGCTACAGTAATGAAACATATGGGTAATTCCAGGACAAATAGACAAATGAAAGTGCCAAATGTACACTCCACCATCTCTAAAATTCATGAAACTTGGTGTGAGGGGTGGTTTTGGTCCAAATTACAAAAATCTGAATTTTTTTTGAAAATTGGTCAAGTTGGTCAATTTTTATGGCTTGACCAAATTTTGGCCAAATGAAAAAACCAACAATTTTCAAACGTAAATATCTCAGCTGCTAATTGTGGTAGTGTAATAAGTCTTAAATGATAAAATATGTAAAATTAACTGTAGTTTCTAAATAGGTATCATTTTTTTAGGGTAACAAAAATAAAATTGATTTTTTGGAAAAATGTCATTTTTTTTTTTTTTTTTTGCGATTTGGCAGCGAAGATATCATTTTTCGAAAAAAAGACCAAGAATAAAAAATGTTTATTTGATGTATGTACACCATAATAAGTAATAAAAAGTCAGCTTATAGTTTATTATAAGGCTCAAAACTGAGTTTGAAATTAAGTAATAAATTTTTTTTCAGACAACGAAGATTTATTACAGACTTGTTGGTCCAAAAAAAGACAATTTTCAATTCATATAAAAAATACATGTAGATAAACCAAAGGAGAAAAAATCTTTTAAAATATATGTACAATGTACATACATAACCCCTCTTATATTTAGGGACAGAATATATTGACAATAATAATGTTTAATTTATAAAGCGCTTATCAGAGTATAAAATACTCTTCCTAATACTACACGTACACAAGTCTTTGAGAATGAATTAAGAGACAGTATTCTCATCCAGTGAATCCAAATTTTAGATACTAATAATATAATAATAAGAAAAAAGAATTTGAGAAGATTTTTATAACTACAGTGGACCCCCGATTTGAGTACGTAATCCGTTCCAGCATGGCGTACTCAAATCGAACTTAATAACCTATGGGAATTAATTAATTCATTCCAAAACCCAAAAATTTCATCCCACCCCTACTTTTTCTATAGAAATTGGCCTACGAAATTTAATAATTGTATTAAAAATAGACAGAATAGAATACAAAATACATACCGTACAATATAGACAAAATAGAATAATCCTGTAGGAGTCTTGCTTGATGTGCTGGAAGTTCCAGATGAGGAATGGAGGGGAGGAATTATTGCTTGGAGGGAGAGTCTCCTTCCATGATGATGTCTGGTAACTCATCAGAAAACAAAATGTACGAAATTCTAACAGAAATCCCTAAGAACACCTGTACTATTCAAAACATTAGACCCCGAATGTTCCCGCAACGAACGCTCTAGACAAACTGAAACGCGTTCGGCGTCGCCAGCTGGCGTACTCAAATCGAGTTTTCTACTCAAGTCGAGTCAATAGGAGCCTATGGACGAGCGTACTCAAATTGATGCGTACTCAAATCGGGGGTCCACTGTATTAAGTAGATACACAAATCTTAGATAAAAATTTTAGAAATATTATATAGGCAATCTTAAATAGTATATATTCGATAGAATTTATTTTATCTTTGAAAAGTTATTTAATTCTTGAAGCGGAAAAATGTATTGTATTCTTGTTCCTCCTCATAAACTTGCTTCAGTACTCCCAAATATATTTTCTGTTAGAATGTGACAAACATCATCTTGTGCAGGAAAGATGTATGAGGGACATACACCCGAAGGATGGAGAAATTTTATCAGAAAATCATCATCATTCAGTCAAAGGACTGGACTAATCCGAGCCATAGTTTATTTTCATACATACAACCCACAAAAGAGCCTGTTTCAATTTCGCGTTGAGAGACTATTATGTTCTTGAACCGAAGCAGAAACTCTAATGAGCTCTCTTATTTCAACTGACTGTGCACTCTGAGAGAGTGGATAAACCTTCAACGAATTCTTGGAAATTGGGACGAAGCGATGTAATTGTTGAGTACCTTTGATAGAAGTAATAGGTTCACTCAGATGTTTTTGCAAAGAAAGCTCTACATCTACAAATTCGTAGAAGCCTTTATCTGTTTTTGTCCCGGCTTCAATCCAGCTGTAAAACAAATTCATAAATTTAGGTTGCGTGAAATAATCAAATATCAAATATTTTGTATATATGTATTTAAGTGCTGATGCTAATATTTAAAAACAGAAAACTACGAATTTGGCATTAAGAAACAAATGTCCTGAATGGAGTCTCTATTGTTTTATTACCTGTTTTAATAGGGCTTTTATCAAATAAAGGTAAAATATTGTCGCTGAGCAAATCTTTATTGAATTGCCTATCTTGAACGACAAATTCTTCCAATGGTGGTGGATTCGTGGAATCGCTACTGCTTCGCTCCATAGATTCGTTTAAGTATGTCTGGCTCAGGTATTGGCACAGGTTCCGGCTCTCTGGATGAACGTTGAGCATGTTCTAATACAATTGGCTTCTTTTTAATTGTGACAGTAATTGATTTTCTTCCAAAATTCCATAGCTTGCAGCTGCCATGGCAGAGTTTACTTTTTTGATGTTACAGAAAATTATTCTTGAGTGTTTTTTCATAGGATCGCAACAAAATTTTGTGTTTTGAGCCATTTTAAGGGTTAGGTAAATTTACGTATACTAGAAAATTAGGTATATACTGAAAATGTGGAAAGAAAGCAAAAAATTATTAAAATTTGGAGGATTTTTTTTGTCATTTTTTCTTTCATAATAATCGTCGATAAGCTGACTTTTTATTACTTATTATGGTGTACATACATAAAAAAAACATTTTTTATTCCTGGTCTTTTTTTTGAAAAATGATATCTTCGCTGCCAAATCGCAAAAAACAAACTTTTTCCAAAAAAATCATAATTTTATTTTTGTTACCCTAAAAAAATGATACATATTTAGAAACTACAGTTAATTTTACATATTTTATCATTTAAGACTTACTACACTACCACAATTAGGAGTTGAGATATTTACGTTTGAAAATTATTGGTTTTTTCATTTGACCAAAATTTGGTCAAGCCATAAAATTTGACCAACTTGACGAATTTTCAAAAAAATTCAGAAATTTGTAATTTGGACCTAAACCAACCCTCACACCAAGTTTCATGAATTTTGAAGAGGTGACTGTGTACTTCATTTGTCTATTTCTCATAGAATTACCCATATATCAATTGATAGAGCAGAGAAAATGGTAGAAGCAGCTACGTATCATTTTGAAAATATTAGAAAATAACGAAGCTATGAAGATGCTACTAGGCCTATCATAGCTTACACCATTTGGATCTTTTCCATTACTGAATTCCTGGTTAGGTCAAATCTACACCCTCGATGATTGGTTAGGTTAAGTTGTGATATTTTTGTTAAAATAACGAAAATATCATGACTTAGCCTAACCACTCATCAAGGGTGTACAGTTGACCTAACTGGGCATTCAGTTAACCTACATTTTTTCTGCTCTATTGATTGATATATGTTTCATTACTGTAGCATTCACTCAGTAGTAACTTATGTTCATCACAAAATTTAAATAGCTCCTTATCCTTAGAGTGAAATACCAAAAAAAACAGTAGCTGACATGTCACAATAATCTATCTTTACGCCTTAACAACAAAACACAAACTGACCAGATCTGACCTAATGGAGTAATTGAACAGTGTGGCAACTAAGGGGTTGCCAAATGTCGCTAGATATACAGTAGACCCTTGCATTAACGTACACTTTGGGGGGAGTGTGTGGTTGCTAAAGTGAAGTACGTATGACCCCCATTTTACTGGACTATAGGACATTAAAGTGTGGTTTTCTGTAACCAAAATACTTCAGTACAGTTACACATGTATGTCCAGTAGGGTGTCCCAGCCCCAGATGTGAAAATAAAAATTTGCAAGAGTCAAATCGCGCACCCCTTTAATTAATTACACTCGAAGAAAGGAAAAAATGGGCGAAATTTCATTGGCCTATTAGGAGGGGAAGGGTCCCCTCATTGACCTTGTTTATTCGACCCTATATGAACAAACATAAATGCTCAGCATTAATCATTCTAGAATGGAAGAATGAAATGTAAATTCTTTCTAATGACTAAATTAAAGGAAATGGGAATTCTTCCTAATGGCACATTTCATTTCGGGGGACAGAGGATCTTTTTGTCTGCTGAGGGGAACTGCTGGCGGTGGTATTTGACGACTTGGTACACGAGCTGCCGTTCCTCCTCATTTTTTGTCAGGCCCTCGTTGAAATCTTCCGCCAGTTTCACCGCCCATTCTGCCATGTCATTCACAGACTTCAACGATGGTGCACATCCTTCGAGATCTTTGGGGGTTTTTGGAACTGGCAGCTTCAGGCAATGAAAAAGGTTTTGAGTCCTTTTCGTGACCAAGGTGCTCAAATCTGACCATCTCATGATCAAGACTCTCTTTCCCTCCGGCTGACGCAGATCTTTTGGGTTTTCGGTCTTCTTGTGCAGGTTTTGGAGCATGGCCGTCTTCTCTACATTGGTGGTTTTGGAGGAGAACATAGCGAGTCCGGCTAAATCTTCGCTTAGGTATCAGAGGTGGCCCCGGAATTTTGTCAATGCGGTGGTACCTACATCATGATCCACCGCCTTGTACCGCTCTAGGTCCTCCAACAGCTCCACGTCATTGATGGGCGTGTCCGCCATCAATGGAGCCTCGAACCACCTCTGGAGGTAGATGGTGATGGCAAAGACATTTATCCTGGGTAGTGACCGTACCTCGTGAGTGGTCAGGTGGAATTGGCTTCGGAAGATGAACATCTTAAGACAGTAAATGCCTTTGGCCATCCACCTGGCCCAGTGGTATGCTCCAGGACGATTGTACCAGAGATCTCGTTTGCCATGACCATCGAGGAAGGCCAGAGCGAGGATCAGGAACTCCCGGTAATCGCCTCTTGGGTGGCCCATGACTCCATATTTGAAAAAATTTACTGGAGCATAGCTCTGAATTTACTTTTTTTCCCCTTACACCACTAGATAGGTTAATGATAGTAAACTCTTGAATTGACGACATACCAATTACAAATTGTTTTAGCTAAACATAATAATACAATAATGTACAGTTTATAACTCACCTTAAGTTTATTTATTCATTGCAGCAGCAACAGTGGACGATGTTAGACCTTGCATGTAGGCATTTGTTGTGAATTTACCGCAATGTATGCTTGGCCACTGATCAATGGCTTTCTGTGTGATCATTACAGCAGATCTAGTGCCTGGAGCTGGACCCTCCTTCACAATTCTGCACAGCTTAGTCAAATGAGATGGCTTAATGGATCCTTTGTGTTCAACAATGTAACCAAGAATGGAGAATGTCCCTTCAGCTGGTGCTTCACTCCAGGCAGTTGATCCATCTTTATCAAAATGCTTTAATCTCTCTGTGATTCCTTTCCACAGCTGTTCTATATATTCTGTCAGCCAATTTATCACTGAGTCTTTTGTAAAACTACTTTCAGATCTGGTTCTGGATGGTCTAGCAACTTCAGCAACCTGGTAGTAATCAGAACGTTTCTTGATGTATTTGTAAACTTCATTTAGGATGTAATCCTCAGCTGTTAGTTCCTTTTGCTGCCCTGTGGTATCGTGCTTAAATTCAGAAACTACATCATTTGCATTTCCTCCATTAGCTAATTTGGAAATTGTTTCCATCACTCTTAACATAACAGTTTTCCCTCCTTCTTTATAAAATATATTTTCTACAAATTCTGTACTAACTGTGGTTTTTTGAGCTACTTGCAACATAATCTTTGTTACATAGGAAATCAATACATAGAACTTTGCACTAATTTCTTTCTCTTGTGGATGATCAAAAAACACACAATTTTCCACAAATCTGTCAAATTGATCAAATTCGTAATTAACCATGCGAGTATCAGATTTGAGTTTTGGTCTCTTAAAACCAATGATATTGTCAAGAACCATATTGGTATAGTCAAGGCCTGATCTCAGATTTGAAGTGTGATTCTGAATAAAGTCTAAAAGCTCACTTAGTTTACAAATTTTTTTCAATGCATCAACGTGGGCTCTGTTCACAAGATGCATTAAGTCCCATCGAAATTTGAAATTTTCTCCAAACAACTTTTTCATTTCATTTTTAAATGGCTCGTTGTCCTTACAAAAAGCCCCATCTCCAACCATTCCAGATACCTTGGATTTAATTGCTTCTTCAGATAGTTTCAAGTGATTAGGAGACTTCAACACATCAAAAATTTCATTGGCCAAATAAACTCCTGATTTGCTGCGTACTAAATTTATCCCAGCAAGTTTTAGTCTTATCTTCTTCACTCATAACTAATACAACTAGCATGCTTAATCCCAAAATTGTTCCAATGTCAGCTGTTATTGTTACTGAAGTTTGTTCTTTAAGTTGATTATCTAATAGCTCTCAAATTGTCTCGCACGCATGTGTGCTATGATTCAAATTTCCAACCTCACAACCTGACCTATGTAATACAGCTAGAAGTACTGGATATAGAGCCATGCAGTGTTTGTTTTCATTATGTAGTATAAGATGTTGCCACATAAGTCTTCTATGCATTTAGTAGTGTTCCGAGATGATGTTTTCATCACTTCATAAACAGCAGCTCTTTGATGATGCTGGTTTAATTAAATGTCTCTTCAGGTGGGTTTTCAGATTTCTAAATCATCTCTTGATTTTCTCCTTGTTTGCATACATAGGTTAAATCTTTAACATTGAAGTAACCTTTTATGTTAGAATGTTTGTCTGAAGCACATGCTTTAGGGTCTGTGGAAGCTATGCAATATAATGTAAACATTTTATCATCAGAAGCATCATCAATATCTTCTTGATTATCATCAGAAGCATCATCAACAGCTATATCTACATCAGGCATATTAGTGTCACTATTTGCAATGTTTTCCATTATATCACTTGGTACTGAAAATGAATCATCAGCATGCCCTAGATCCTTCTTTTCCACCAATTTGAATGTAGATTTGATCAAATCATTGTTCAGGATTTCTTGTATTGATTTACACTTGCTTAAATGGGCTATGGAAATGTCAAATTTGTTGCTTTTTGCTTTATTAGATTTGGATGCAACACTTGAACTTGAAGGCATATTTTGACACTTCTCTTTATTAACCACAACAGCTTGGTGAGTTTCTTTTGTTAGGCGCAAAATTGCATTCAATGTCTTCTGGATTTGGGAATTTTCAAATTCCTCTAAAGCAGTTTTGTTAGTCTGATGCGCAGATTCCTCACTTACCTTTTGTTTCTTAGGTGGAGGAGAAGCACTTTCTTCAGTCTGTGAAACATCTAGTGAAAAAGTTTCATTTTCTAGATTAGCAGTTGATGAAGTTGGTTCATTTTTCTGAGGTCGAGCACTAGCACATTTTGTGAACAAACTAAATGACTGCTTTGCCGTATCTCTTTGCTGCACTTCATCCTGGTATTTCTTTACTGCAATATCTAAGCTGTGGGCCCAAACTCTGGGACCTCTTGTATTGTAACAAATATTTTTTTTGGAATTAAAATGTTCCTCCCAGTTTTGCTTCTTTGAATATTTGTTCTTGCATTGACCACAAAAGTAACCCCTTTTAACACCCTCACTTTTCTCTCCAACTTCATCAATGTTAGGATCCATTATTGATTATTGACTACCTGAAAAAATACAAAATAAGTAAAAGTTAGTAAATATAGTATGGTAAAAGTAAGTAAATATAGTACAATGAAAGTAAGTAAAAGTAAGTGCTTTAAACTTAGTAAAAGTAAGTGGATTACTTAAAACCACACAAGTAATTATCTGGCCAATTTATCAAACCTGGCCGAGATCAATGGAACATAGTCCAATCCTGATAATTTTATATTAAAAAAATATACGTTTTAATAAAATTTTAATTATCAAAACATTGAAGCTTAAAAAAAATAAAAATAATTGTTAAATATGGAATTACCAACTAAACTTAAAATAACTAAATTTGTAATTTAAAAAAATTGGTTTGTACAAGAACGTATACGCAAAAAAATTGCATAACGTCTAGCGGATGAACAAAACCCAAACCCAAATTTACTTTTTCTCATTGTCAAATTTACTGGAGCAATGCTCCCAAGATCCCAGGAATCTGGAGTCATGGGGTGGCCAACTTCAAGCTGGTCTTCAATGAAGTAGACAATCTGCTCTTTTTTCAATGCCACCCATTCCGAAAGGATGTCGCTTGGGCCATCGACGTTGAATGGAGAAGCCTGCTTCCGGTCGATGAACTCCCATTGGGATTTGAAGCGAGCGAACAGCGCAATTTCGGGGCATGAAGACCTGAAGAACAGGTCAAAGACTGAGGTGATTACCAATTCCATCATGTGGTGTCTGCAAGCCAGGAAAAGAACGCAGCGGTCCATTTGGTCCTGGATAATCGTACAAGCGCCGCTGTGAATACCAGTATTCACCGCTGTTGTGTCGAAGTAGAGACCGGCAATCCATGGTTGAACTTGCGGCCAATCGTCCAGCACCTTCAGAACAGCTCCAGCCATCCGCTGTCCCGTGCTGTCAGGGATTTTTGGGATCGCCAACAACTTCTCAAGATTCTTCCCGCTGACCAGCACTGGTATGCAATCCGATTTCCCTTCATCCAAATCAGGGAGGAGTTTGCCATCAAAGTGGATGACAAGCGGCGTTTCAGGATTGAACTCGGTCTTGATTCCGGCTGCCAAGTTCTTCCTGGACTTCTGCTGTGAACGGTGAAGACTTGATTTGGACAAGGTGACCGAGGATAACTCAACTCCCGCGGCAGCGAGTGCTGGAGCCACAATGTGCATCGCTTGGCGTACTGAGGTTCCAGTTCGATCCAGGGCTGCAGCAAAATTGGGATATTGGATGATCCTCCTTGCCAACACTTGGCCGTCTTTGGGAGTGGATCGAGGAGCTGAAGGACCAGGAGAGGAATATTGGACATCATCATTGGATGCTTCGGCCATGGACTCCGAAGAAGAAGAATACCCACTTTTCACCGTTCCTTTTGCTTGCAGTGAGTCTATCTCTTCGTGGCTTTTCTTCTTCCTCTTCTCTTCAGCTGCTCGGCGTTTCTCTCGCTCCGCTGCCCTGCGAGCAAACTCTAGGTCCTCTCCTCCGATGTACATCTTCCGCACGGTTCGCTGGTCATTCAGAAAGTCTCGATCTTCGGGGACTTTGATGAGTTTCATGGCATTGGCATGAGCTGTTTCGAACAGTGTATTCAGGTTGGCTTGGAATCCCTTTTCCCGCTCCAGTTGCTTCTCTCCCCCACGGTTTTGGTTTCTGGCAACCTTCTTGTAGTCCGTGGAGAGGGTCTTGATCCTCTCGACGCACTTGGGCTTGTGGGAGGTCGGAATAGATGCCCGAGCCCACACCGCCATAACCTCATCAGCTACCACATTGGCAGCTTCCGCCGTGGACGTTTTTTTCTTCCGAGTGAAGAACAACAGACGTTGAAGAACATCTCCCACTGTTGGGAGTTGAAACAGCGTTTCCAGGGGTTCATTTCGCAACACCCCCACCAACCACACAGTCTCCTGCTTTCTTGTATCCATAACCTGAAAAGAAATATGCTACAATTAGTATAAGGTAGAGAGTAGCCATTCAGCAATAGTAACACATGGTTTGAGGGGACCCTTAAAATTAAAGAACATGTATGAAATTCATCTTGCTGGCATGTTTTCACGAGTGGAAGAAATTAGGGGGATGTGCATGACAAACTTCAGGAACAAAAAAAATTGGGACACACTAATGTCCAGTACTCAAATCTCCACATTTAACAGATAACATGAAAATGCATACATAGACTTACACTTGGAAGTGGCATTATGCACATACACAACCACTCACCACCACTTCCCACGCAATACAACAGGACACAACTGACCACAATGTCATCCGAGGGCTGTTTCCAGTAATATTCCAGTGGTGTCACCTTCACTTTAATGACTCAGAGTCTGCTAAAGTGAAGTTTGGTGATGCTAACAGACTTTTTAGCGGAAATCTTCACTTTAACGAGGTCCCTGTATTACGTTAAACTGAATGTTAATGACTAGATAGTGATTTAGTCCGTCCAAGCGAAGTTTCCACTAATGTGAAGGTCATTAACACGGGGGGATTTCTGTACCAATAATTGCTAAAAATATTGGTAGATGTGGCTAGATGTAGCTCAAACTGCCACTGAATGTCTAAAAATGACATTGCTTCAAAGTATCATAACTTTGTTATTTTCTAATATTTTCAAAATAATACATAGCTGCTTGCACCATTTTTTCTGCTCTATCGTTTCATTACTGTAGCATGTGTCATGGCAATGCAGGTATCTTGTAAAGTTTTACCTTTATATATATATATATATATATATATATATATATATACCGTATATATATATATATTTTTAAATACTTAGGTTCGCCATCACTGCTCTAGTATTACCCATGACACGCGTGTCAGCAGTGACACGCCGCAGGGTTTCAGGTGACACGCGATGGATGTTGAAAATGTTTGGTATTCTGATGAAAAACTGCAATAAATCGTCTACGCCCTAGTACTTTCAATTAATAAGTCAGCTATCTATGATTTTGTAGTTAAATTTAAAATGCATGTATGCAAGTGACACGCCAACAATATCATTATTTAAAAAATATGAATTTTGGTACACTTGGATAAAAAGGTTCGCCATCACTGTACTAGAGGCTACTTCCATTGTAACGGTTGCTAATATTTACATTAGAACAAAGGCTTCTCACTTCACCATAACAACTATTAGCTAGTTATTTTTCCAGAGCTTTAAATAGGCCCTGAAGTTTTGGTATTCACTGTTTAGGATGCGTGTACTAGCTAAATGTTAAAGGTATTGTGCCTTTCACAGTGAGAGGTCCATACATGAAGAAGCTCCTGTTGACCTGATCTATGTCTTCTTGTTTGAGCCAAAGGAACTCTGAAGTATTTGGGGTTTGAATCATGAACTTTAATGTTATGGTATCAGGGTGCTGGCCTTCTTTGAAGATAGGCTGTACGTTTTCAAGAAAAAATAAACCTAGTTCTCTTCAGGCCTTTCATCCTTAAACTTACAGTATTTGCGCAGATGTTTGGCTGTTGAAGTGTTCTCTTTCTTACAGGCTTTAACATACTTTTGCACGTAATTGCACACTTCAGTAGGAGTCAAACTGGAACCCCACTTTGCCATGATTGCAAGACACTCTTAGTATTATCTGCATTTTTCAAATGTCTCAAAAGTGTGGCCTTAATGTTCATTTGCTTAGCAGTATCTCTGGCACTCTTTCCATGCACTTTAACAGCAGTAAGAGCATCAGCTAACTTTCTCTCACAATCATCTGTACTGCTCTTATTCTTATATGTTCAAATAATTTTTCCTGAAAATCACCTGTAGCTAGAGCATCAATAAACAGAATAAACACCTGGGACATACAAACAAAACAGATTATTACAAGTATGTTAATTGAATGTGTATAAAAAATTGCAGGTGGACCGAATAACCCTGGTGACAAAATTTCACTGGGGCTAATTGGACCGGAAGTTTCAATAATAACCTACAAATCACTGCATATTTATAAAAATTGGCCATTTGCCCTTCAACAACAATTGACAATACTTTCCCAAAGCCATTTTGAAATTGAAACAAAATTGTGGGCACCAGGCGAGGTCTTGCCAAACATTGGTTTTTGAGACACCAGGTTTTGCCAAAGGGTTGTTTTGCACCATTTTTACTACTTCTATTCAAATGTTGCTCAAACTCGCTAAAATCTACTAAATAACATGAAACTCAGTCTAAATATGTAAAAGAGCTTCCTCTATCATAATTCACTGGCAAATTTAAAAATTTCGAATTTGTTAATTAATAAATACCATATTTTTCGGTGTATAAGACGCACCTTTGTATAAGATGCATCCCTATTTTCAAGGCCTTTTTTCAGGAAAAAAATTATGACCAACTTCCTAGTTGTCAGAAAATGTTCATAATTTTCTACCAGCGAGGCTGACTTTTGTTAAAGCCCTCCATCAAAAGTATGCTGATACGTTTTCTTTCACCCATACTCATTATAAGAAAATAGTATTAAGTATATTGGAGACTATACTATATGTTATGAAACACAAAAGTAAATCATTATGCAATACGTACTGTTTTTCTTTTTATCAGTGGGTTGGGAAGAGTAGAAACTTAGTGTAAAATTGGCCAAACCAATACACAGTCAGGAGGGACTAAGAGATGATGAATTTTTGTAAAAATCCATCAGTTCTTCTAGCCCATATATAAAGGTAATATGTAATATGACCTTCAGTGTATAGGATGCAGGGTGATTTTGAGACCCCTTTTTTTGGGAAAAAAGTGTCTTATATACTGAAAAATATGGTAATTGATCTGGACCAATTAGCCCTGGACAGTTACCCAGACTGAATAGCCCTGGTTGACACTAATAAAAAATAATCCTCTAAACAGCTTCAGAATATTGTTTTTTTGTATTGAACACTTTCATAAGTTTTCTTGATTTTATCTTTTTTGAATAATGTCATGATGATCAAATCCTACCACAGTTGAGGAAGTCTCTGTTACAAGTTTAACGTGCTTCTCTACAGCCTGATTATGACAAGGCTGGTTGAGTTTTGGTGCTTCCTTTCTCATGTTTGAGTTCTTCATTGGTTAGATATGCTATGATTGGGGGCTCATGAATGTCAGGTGAATTTAAGTTTATTATTTTGAGAATACCCTCAAGCTTCATTATCAATTTTAGGCACCATGAATCTCCTGACACTACCATCTCTCACAACACTCAAGTCAGGCTGTAATTCTGGAACTTCAATATCCTCATCTGAATCAATTATCAGGTCACCACCTTCGAAGTTATTGTTTATCACCATTTCAATTGATTCATTCCCTCTGACCAAAAGTACCTTGTTAACTGCAATGTTGCGGATTTGTGGGTCTGAATCAGCAAGCATGGCAATTAATACCTTCTCAGGGTGAGCATAGTATGCATTTCAGTAGAGGGTTTTTAGGGTTAGCTCCCTGGCTTACTTGTGAGGAAATTTCAGGATCCTTTGGAGCATATCATAAAAGTTCTTAGCACCATCTATGCACCGATACTCCTCCTTGATCTGGAACCAACTTGGAAAATAGACCAAGATACAAAACTGCAAGTGTGACCAGAACTTTGGAAGGCTTCCTTTGAGATGTATAAAATCTGAGGATTCTACACTAGGGTCAACCATCTTGAATGACAGATGGGTCAACTTCAAGGAGCTCAAGATCAGGATCAACGCAGCCAAGCATAACAGCCATACAGATTCTGGAAGCATAAAACTGATCAGTGTTGTGGTCCTCCAGTACCATACTTTGTTAGGAATAACTGGAAATTTTTAATTCTTAATTGGCTTGAATGAAATCACATCCCACTGAGATACACTTCCACCAAGTTCAACCCCTATCTTTCCTGAAAATGAGTCTGGGCTCATTGTTGTTCCATCCAGAGTAACAAAGATGTGACAAAGGGAGAGCTCATTACAGTGTAGTAGGCAAATGCTCCACTGGCAAAGGTCTACCAAGCAGTTCTTCCAGGCATCTGATAGCTCCACCATTTGACCAGTCATTGTATTAGCCCTATCAGATCCTATCATGGTACGTTTGGTTTGTAATTCAGTGTCTTTGAGGGCCTTGTATATATCTGTTGCAATAGTTGACCCCTTGCCATTACTTGGGAGTCACTTGTGAGAGGTAGAAATAGCCTGAAATTTAGTATTCAGAAATTAGAGACAATTTTTTAGATATTTCAGGTAGTGGGGTGGCATAGCTGCCATATTGACTTGAATTGTTCATTTTTTGATACAAGCATGAAAATTGGCACAGATATAGCTAAATAGATTGTAAAAAGATTTGGATATGGAGGCATCACAAAATTTTATTATTTTAAAGATGGCGGCCAAAAAATTGAAAAATATCAAAATGCTCTTAGAGTATCAACTTTGGTCTCAAATTGAAGCTTACAGTCAGAGGAGTAACATCTACTTTATAAGTGATAGTGGGAATATTGATATTTCAATCTATAAAATAGGTTTATAGAAAAAATTGAAAAATATCAAAATGCTCGTAGAGTATCGACTTTGGTCCCAAATTGAATTGATTGATATTTTATTTACACAAGAACAACAACACATAACTACATGCTACGTATCACTACTGAGAAGAACAAGTCCCCTCACACGCACATAAGGCTGTACATAGAAGTTCAGCCTTTCTGCAGGTGCAGCACTTCATACATCCTTTTGTGCACTTGCATGAAACCAGCTCTTGACAGGCCTTTGATGCCTTGGGTAGGTTCATCCAGTGTGGTTCGTACAGGCAGTCACCAGTCTTGGTCCATCCCCAGTTAGTGGGGCAAGGGAGATCTGGATTTGGTAGAAGTGTTTGTCCCCACACATGACCTCCCTGGTAGGTCACCCTCTTTACATGCTGTTCTTGAGCTGCACATTGTTGTTCTTTGCAAACATCTTGTGTCGAGTTATATGTATGTCAGAGCTGGTGCTTGTTTGGTCATACAAGAGGATGATGAACCTTTCAATGGTAGACATGACACATTGTGGTGCAGTAATTGGTACTGAAGAGACCTTCAGCAGTGCAGCTGTTAATTCCGGAAACATGGCCCAGATGGTCCAGGCAGTCTTCTTACCATGCCCAGTAAAGCTGGACACGGTGTTGCACCCAGTCAGAGCGTGAAACATCGGCAATGCCTGAGCCTTCTGTCGATCAAGCCCAGCTGCTATTTCGTGTGCTGACAAGCACCAAAATCCCTTACCAGTTCTGAATGCCAGCCAGAGTTCATCTCCAGGTTGCAGCTCCGGTACCACAGACATGGCCAACACCACAATGTCTGTGTCAACTGTCCAAAGCATGATCTTGCGGTGGCCATGCTGTGCAGCATGTGACACATGCAGCAACATGTGAGTGTTGGCTTCCTCATGATGGCATTGAGCGAGTGATGCCAGATCATCCAGTGACAGCTTACTGAGGACACTCTCCATTGGTGATGATTAGCTGTTTGCCCTCCATGTTGAACCACCGGAGGGCAGCTTCAGACAGGAACCTAAACAACTCTGTCTTGTTGCAGTCCACATGGAGGAAACTTGGCCAATTTCTTGGTATGGCAGTTGCAGCTACAATATGTCTGCGCACTCCTTGTCCTCATTTTGTTCTTGCCATGCCTTTCAGCGAATCTTGCTTGTAGGTGTCCCACACTAGATCCAGCTGGATATTGCGAAATATCTGGTATCTAACAGGATATGGGTCATATCCAGCTGGATATGCCGGATATAGGCCAAGACATTAGAAAATTAACACCTGTATGAAAATCTGCCATAATATGACAACACATTATATATAATATTTTATATACAAAAAAAATGGAAAGCCCTCCAGGGCCCACCCCTAAACCAGTCCAGCAACACTTTTTATATTAAATCAACACAATACTGATGACAAGAATAAATAAAACATCTATCCATCCTTAACGATTACAGTTCTATTAATATAATCAGAGCTTTAAATTATAAAAATGTCTAGGCGTTAAATTTTTTAAAAAGAGTAAAATATTGCTAGACCCCTGCACTTGCTTTCCAGTTTTTTTTCTCCTTTTTTTTTCCTTTTTCAAAATAATACAAAACATTACAAGCTTGACAAATGTAAAACAATCCATTGAATACAATATAAAATGCCTGGAATGAAATCAATGAATGGAGGGCAGTATTGTGTAGGTCAGATGCTGCCATTCAGCCTGGAGGTCTTCAGAATATAAAAAACTCAACAGTGATTTAGAACTTTTTTCCATTGTGGTGCAGAAATAAGAGCATTTCTCCTCTTTTAGGCAATATTTGGGATCACCTTGCTTCATAGATGTTTCCATATTCGGAAAACATTCTCTCTGAAAATACAGAGGATGCGGGTGTGCAGAGAAGCTTTGAAACAATAGTTTTAAGGAGAGGAAATCAGTCCTGCTTCCAAATTTGAACTGGACAGCATTTCCTATCTACAAAAGGTTCAGATGCATATCGGTCTAACTCCCCTGCAATCAGTAGAACAGGAGCAGTCTTTTTTTCAACCTTTCTTCTCTTGTAACTTACTTCCCCAGATTGCTCTCCTTTTGTGATCTCCATAAAACACGCTTCAAGAATGTCCTCTTTGTCTTTCCTCTTTTGCATAGGAGAACTGGAATTTGAGCTTCTTCCACTTTCATTACCTTCACTTTCATTTTCATTAGAATCATTACCACCTTCATCATTTTCAATACCTATGACTTCTTCAATCAGCCAGGATTTAGCCTACTCTTTTTGATCTTGTTGAAAGAAAGATAACTTATACCATGGATCTTTTGCAGTCAGTCACATAAGCCCTGTTTTTCATTATGTTCAAAGACTTCCCATCATTACTCTCCAATAAGAAACACGCTCGAAGAGAAGTCAGGAGTTTTCTCTTTGTCATTTGAACACCCTGGTCATCATGGCCAATCTTTGAAAGAAATCTTTGTAAAATACAAATGCTTGGGATTATGGAAGACAAAGTTGATTTTTCTGAACTCATTTCCTGAGTTAGTTGGAAGAATAGTTTTAATATTTTAAGGAGATTTTGTATCAGTGTCCACTCGAAGGATGTGATGGTAGGTAATTCACTACGATCAGCCAAATACAGTTGCAGTGGAATTTTTAATTTATATCTTTCTAGCATCAAATATGCACTGTTCCAACATGTTGGGACATCTTGAACCAATAGGAGAAGCTCAAGATTTTGCTGCACTTGAATGTGTTTGAAATTGTTACAGGCCAAAGGAGAATGATTAAAGTGAGTTGCAAGATGGTGACTTTTGCAAGGATATCAATTACACTCTGAACCATAATTGAGTCACTAATAACCAGTTGGAGTAAATGAATGCTGCAGTGTATTGAAAGTACTTCAGCCAGGTCACTACCAAGAGCCATATTACTAGCTCCATCCCTCACCAGTAAATTCCTCTTATTTGCATCAAGATCCCAACTATCCCACATAGAGCGAAACTTTTCAGATATATTCTTGCCAGTATGCGACCCTGAGAAATGAGGCATGTAGCACAGCATCGTATCTTTCAAAATCTTCACCTATCCAGTGACCTGATAATGATATAAAACTTTCTTGAGAGGTTGTGCATGTCCATATATCTGAAGAAAAGCTGATATGCTTTACTACTTCCAGCTTCTGAGCAATTTTAGACTTGAACTCCTTCTAAAGACGAGGAATTATAGTATTAGAGAAGTACCTTCTGCTCAGTAAGAGATATCTGGGTTGGAGGTAGGCCATTAGATCAATAAAACCATCATCTTCAACTAAAGTGAATGGCTGGTTGTCCAAAGCCATCATCATGCCAATTTTATGGTGAATCATCATAGACCTGGAGTCGTTGATGTCCCATAATTTTTTAGATGAAAAGCTTTCCTCTATTGAGATCTGCTTACTCATTTGGTCCATTTTCTTTTCTTTCAGAGTACTACCAGTAGAAGTTGATGGTCTAGCCCGTATTCTATCTCTGCCTATTTCCTTTGATTCAGTCGCAGCTAATTCTTTTTTTGTCATTTTTGTTTTTGGCTTCAGCATACTCTTTGGGTGATTAATCTTCAAATGATTATGAAGAGGTGTTGTGCTAAAAGACACTTGGCCACCTTTCTCTGTCCCATGTTTGATAATCTTTTGGCAAATATTACACTTTGCAGTGATATTGCTAGGATCATTTATTGTATACAGTGACCACACAAAACTTGTCATGATTAATACTTAATAGTTTAATAAAACAAGAACCTGAAAGAGAACAAAACAATTAAACATCTGAATATACTTAAATTATTATTTATCTTATATTTGGGGGGGGTGCTTGCCCCCAATGCAAAACAAAACATAGCAATACGAGTGTAAAAATAATACGGTACCTAATAATATATATCAGGCTGGATAGATATGGCCATATCTGGCATATCCAGTATCCGGCCAGATATGAAAAATTCATATTGGTGCACCCCTACTCACAGGGTACCCCCCAAGGGGCCTTGGTGAATTGGGATACTGGGAATGCAGTTCAGGGGGTTGATGATGAGGTGGTGTCTTGGACAATGGTGGTAAGGAGGGGCCAGAAGCGAGCAACCCCTCTGAGAACTGCAACCACTGCAGTAGCTAATGGTGGTGGTTCCTCAAGGGAGGGGTCTGGTCCCACTCATGCACCGACGACTAGAGGGAGTCAGCCTGTGGCAAAGGCTGGCAGAGAATGGCAGGGTATCATAGGGGCTGCCAAAACGGATTGTATGATGGCTGTACCAATGAGGACTGCAAACATTTTCATCTTGAGATGTCAACTTGATCTTACAGCCGAGTTGCTGCATGCATTTGTGGAAGATAGTGAACTTTCAGGTTACATGTAGGAAAATTGACTCCAGATCGACTATGTACAGTTCCTTTCAAGTTACAGCAGTCTGTGATGATCCAGGGGTGTTAATGGATCCAGCAGTATGGCCAGGATGGGTATATGTATGGTGGTTCTATGAGAAAAAGGGCAGAAAGACACCTGCAGCCCCTCTCACAAGTGCTGGAGAGGGTAATTATGGAGACATCATGTGTCATACTGTGGAGGAAAATCCAGCTGGTCTAATGCTGTAACTGCTGTGCCTGGTATAAGTGGAATTCAACATGTAGAGATGGCTGGCAGAACTCCTGCATTTTCGTAATTGCACCATTCAAGGTAATATCTTATAACTGTAGAGGCCTAAGCTTAGACAATAACAGCAAACACAGGTGGATCATAATTGATAAACTGTTAGAGGGTGCTGATATTCTCTGTCTGCAGGAAATGTAGCTATGGAAACAGGACTTAAGGACCTGAATAGCCTGTCCAGTAACTTTCATGGGATAGGGGAGGCCACCAGAGATAAACAAGATAAGATGGTCTCCTTGCAGGCCACTCACCTGGTGGGGTAGCTATTCTATGGAGGTTGGGGTATGGGAAATACATTAGTGAATTAAAACTTGGTTTGAATTGGCTAACTGGAATAGAAATTTGTGTAGACAATAAAAAATTTGTAATTCTGTGTATCTATATGCCTTTTAAGGCAGTTGATAATTATGAAGATGATTACCTCATTAAATTGGGGCAGGTGAGCAGTATTATTGATGAGTTGGATACATGTGCAGCTATTATTGGTGACTTTAATGCTAATGTGTTTAATGATAATTCTTTGTTTAGCAACCACTTAAAAGCCTTCTGTGAAGATAACTTGACCCTTTCATCCATGTGTAGTTTCCCTGGTGATAGCTTTACGTTAGTGGTAGTTGGCACACCACCTCATGGTTGGATCATTGTATTTGTATGTTCATTATACACAGTGATTCACTGGCCTACTTAGTCAGTGCTCCAGACAACTATCTCTTAATCTTTTAGGGACCTCTTGTATAATGTTTGCATGACTCCAGATTTGAAAAAATTTACTGGAGCACAGCTCTGAATTTACTTTTTTTTCCCTTACACCACTAGATAGGTTAATGATAGTAAACTCTTGAATTGACGACATACCAATTACAAATTGTTTTAGCTAAACATAATAATACAATAATGTACAGTTTATAACTCACCTAAACATTTTATCATCAGAAGCATCATCAATATCATCTTGATTATCATCATCATCATCCTCAACAGCTATATCTACATCAGGCATATTAGTGTCACTATTTGCAATGTTTTCCATTATATCACTTGGTACTGAAAATGAATCATCAGCATGCCCTAGATCCTTCTTTTCCACCAATTTGAATGTAGATTTGATCAAATCATTGTTCAGGATTTCTTGTATTGATTTACACTTGCTTAAATGGGCTATGGAAATGTCAAATTTGTTGCTTTTTGCTTTATTAGATTTGGATGCAACACTTGAACTTGAAGGCATATTTTGACTCTTCTCTTTATTAACCACAACAGCTTGGTGAGTTTCTTTTGTTAGGCGCAAAATTGCATTCAATGTCTTCTGGATTTGGGAATTTTCAAATTCCTCTAAAGCAGTTTTGTTAGTCTGATGCGCAGATTCCTCACTTACCTTTTGTTTCTTAGGTGGAAGAGAAGCACTTTCTTCAGTCTGTGAAACATCTAGTGAAAAAGTTTCATTTTCTAGATTAGCAGTTGATGAAGTTGGTTCATTTTTCTGAGGTCTAGCACTAGCACATTTTGTGAACAAACTAAATGACTGCTTTGCCGTATCTCTTTGCTGCACTTCATCCTGGTATTTCTTTACTGCAATATCTAAGCTGTGGGCCCAAACTCTGGGACCTCTTGTATTGTAACAAATATTTTTTTTGGAATTAAAATGTTCCTCCCAGTTTTGCTTCTTTGAATATTTGTTCTTGCATTGACCACAAAAGTAACCCCTTTTAACACCCTCACTTTTCTCTCCAACTTCATCAATATTAGGATCCATTATTGATTATTGACTACATGAAAAAATACAAAATAAGTAAAAGTTAGTAAAAGTAAGTAAATATAGTACAATGAAAGTAAGTGCTTTAAACTTAGTAAAAGTAAGGAAGAGTAAGTAAAAGTAAGTTTAAACTTAACTAAACTTTTCAATTCTAGAGTCATGGTGGATTACTTAAAACTGCACAAGTAATTATCTGGCCAATTTATCAAACCTGGCCGAGATCAATGGAACATAGTCCAATCCTGATAATTTTATATTAAAAAAAAATGTTTTAATAAAATTTTAATTATCAAAACATTGAAGCTTAACAAAAATAAAAATAATTGTTAAATATGGAATTACCAACTAAACTTAAAATAACTAAATTTGTAATTTAAAAAAATTGGTTTGTACAAGAATGTATACGCAAAAAAATTGCATAACGTCTAGCGGATGAACAAAACCCAAACCCAAATTTACTTTTTCTCATGGTCAAATTTACTGGAGCAATGCTCCCAAGATCCCAGGAATCTGAGTCATGAATGTTTGTACCTGTTGAGTCTGAAATAGTGTTTGTTTGTTAACACACTGCTTCTAATTGCTTTTGAATCGACATAAAAATCCTTTTCAAATGAGTGAAATACCCAATATACAAAAGTAATAGTTATAGATGACTAAGTGATAGTAATACAGTGGACCCCTGATTTGAGTACGTAATCCGTTCCAGCATGGCGTACTCAATTCAAAATGTACTCAAATCGAACTTAATAACCTATGGGAATTAATTAATTCATTCCAAAACCCAAAAATTTCATCCCACCCCTACTTTTTCTATATAAAATACAATATCAAAGTCACTGCATGTACGAATCACCAAATTTATGCTATATTTTCACTATTTTATGCTGTAATCAACAGAAACTAACATAAATAAACACTAAGTACAAAGTTTGAAAACAAAATGTACGAAATTCTAACAGAAATCCCTAAGAACACCTGTACTATTCAAAACATTAGACCCCGAATGTTCCCGCAATGAACGCTCTAGACAAACTGAAATGCGTTCGGCGTCGCTGGCTGGTGTACTCAAATTGAGTTTTCTACTCAAGTTGAGTCAATAGGAGCCTATGGACGAGCGTACTCAAATCGAAAATACTCAAATCGGGGGTCCACTGTAGATGAAAATTATAGTTATAGAACAAATCAATAGTAATAGATAGCCAGTAATTAACCCCATTTCTGTAAAAGAAACAATTGCATTACCCAAGATTCATAGTAGTTTCAGCAGGATGGAGCCATCCCCACACATTGCTTGTGAAACTTGCAACTTTTTGAGGAAGCATTTTTCTGGGTGACTAATCTTCCTTCATGAGTCAGTGGAATGTCCCTATACTCACCTGACCTCACACCCCATGACTTTGTTTTGAGAGTTAATAAAAAGACAGAATTTATCCTACCAAGCCTAAGACACTTGAAGACCTAAAGACCAAAGTCTCTGAGGTCAACAACAACATCCCAGCTGAGTTTTTCCTAAAAATTGTCAAACATTTGTGTAAGGTTGAATATTGTTAAAAAAACTGGCAACTACACTCTGAACATGTTTTTTAATTAAGGTTAATAAACTCCCATGTTTTATATTCCAAAGGTATTTGTCTTTGTCTGATTCCTTTTTTTTTTTTTATCTTGGAATATTTATTTAGAAACAGGGACTTTTTTGGGCCACCAGGTGTAATAAAAAAAAAAAAATATATATATATAAAAAACTAGAAATGCCATATGATGATTCCTCACCACACAGAGTATGTTGAAGTATGTTAGTCATTGAAATGTACTTGTTCTTTTCCTTTTAGAAACCATGGCCCGAAGGAAAAAAGGAAAACTAAGAGGCAAGAAAACTACAAAGAATTCTTCAAATATTTCAACTGAGGAATCTGAGGCAAGTTGAATAGTCTAGACTTAGAATCAACAGAAATCAATAAGAGTTTGCTTGTTGTGATGATGTCTATGTATGGTACAGTAGATTTAGGGCTTAGCTAACCTAAAAGTGTAGTTAGATCCAAATAATTAGGTTGTGGCTATTTGAGCTTGCCTATACCCTAAATAGGCTTACTGCATATCTGGCCACTTTACCAAATTTATAAAGATATAAACTTATGGTAAATATTGAAAACACACCAGCAGTTTTTTTGTTTTTTTTGTGCATAAAAATAGGTTTCCCTGATGTATTTTTGTGGTGCTTTGTTCAAATATGACCTTTGTTTCAATCACAAATGATTGTAGGTTAGGTTAGGTTTCCTTAAAACTTTCAGTGTTATTTTCTAATATCAATGTATTTTTTGTCAGGAATGCTCTCACTGAAAATTATGAGGTAACCTAACCTAACCTAACCTAAACTAGAATCATTGGTAATTGAAACAAAGGTCATATTTGAAAAAATACATTGATGGGTCATTCTCTGTCAGATCAACCAGTGCCTAGCACCCTCATCTCTCAGATTTTGCTGAAATTTGGTTTATAGGGAGTTTGTGGGCCCTGAATCCATTTCTGAAATTATAAGGTCAATCCGACCAACGGTTCAAGAGATATGACCTCGGGAAATTTGAGGTCACTTGCGAGGTCACTAACATTTGGCGACCCATAACTTGGGTAATAATGGTCACAATTATATAAAAGTATATATATTTAGAATCAGAAAACGACAAGGAATCCAAATATGCAAGTTTTAGAACTCTAGGTTGAAAAATAAAAAAGTTACACTGTAACCAAAATTTGAGGTCACGATTTGACCTCTGGGGTATCAAATGAGAATTTTTTTTTTAAATGTAAAAAATGAAGGCATAGGCATTGGCTATTAGAATCAGCAAAAAAAAGTTTGTTTATGTTAGTATTTTTCATGTAACTAACATATAAGTGAACACCATATTCATAAGTTGTGCGTCAATTCTACCTATTTTTTCACACTTAAGCTCATAATTTGACCTATAGAAATTAAAATTACATTTTTTTATAGATATAAAAACAAAGGCAAAAAATGTAAAATTGTATTTCACTGCTAATCTACACTGGCAATAATAGTTATAATAGTGAAAGGGGAAGACCTACTTAGAGGATTCATGTGCTAGCCTAATATAATTTTTGCATACTCGATGCTCTCATCAATTTCTTTTTGTGGAAAAATGTATTGAATTCTGCTGCCTCCTCTTAGGGTAGGACAACTCATTACAGTTAATATATGATGTCCTGGCACTGCACATGAATCCTTGTTTGATGGATAATAATATGCACTTGATCCTGATGACCCAGAGGGATGTAGAAAGTTCACAGTGAAATCATCAAACTCTTCACAATATTCCTCCACAATTCCATACCAAACTTGCATGTCATAAATGCAGCCAACATACTCTCCTGGTTTGACACATTTTAGGTTACCAAGCATTGCAGGTTCATTATAAAATGACTTTTCCTTATTATTTCTTTTCTCCAATGCCACTTGAAATGGGATACACCATCAGTTCTTCCTTGTTTAGGGGAACAAATCTATGATATTTCTGAGTTCCAGGAATAGCCCTACTATCCTTGAATCGATGTTCCAACCGTTCTTCTGCATCTTTCAAATCAGCTGTAGTTACAAAGAAAAAATTTATCTTCTTGCTCAAGTTTTCTTCACAAAACTGAAACATGTGTTCTGGTGTAAGAATTTGCCTCTCTGTAGTTCTCTGCAAACTGGCACGAGCAGTAGCTCTTTTCACTGTTCCTCCAATCCCATCACATGCATTTTTGCCATGGGATGTAGCAAAGAAGTGCCATTCACAAGACAGACCAAAATCCTCTTCATGGTAACAGAGATTTGTGAAGTTGTATCTGTTCTTATATTGGCCAGCACATCCATCTGAGAAATAGTGCACCTTCTTCAATTGTGGGCATCTGAATTTAACATATGTCATAAGCTTCAATATGAATGAGTAAACCATTATAGTGTTGTGTTTTAGTGATGCAGATAAGAAACAGACACTAAAATGGCTAAGTTCCTGGTCTGCAGATGATCTATAATAGATGACAAAAGGGTGAACTGTACACTGTGAATTGTCCCAGTGAAACCCTTGGGCAGCATCCTGGACAATGAAAGAATAATTCTCAGAGAAATCACCTACTATAACTACCTCGCTCTGAGGTGGTAGTGTTTCTTTCAACTGCTTGAAGTACTGTGATTGTTGCTGAGCAACAAAGTGATGACGAACCATGCGGGATATTTTCATGCTTAGGGATGATAAGTATTCATGAAGTGGCTCCACCTTATCAACCATTGTACAATGGTCAACAGTCACCCATTGCTTGTAAGATATTTCATTTGGAGCTGATTTCACACTGTCAAGTAACTCAAGAAAATCCAGGACACCCTCTTCTCTTGGGCAATCATTGCAAAGTTGCATCATGCAAGTCTCTCTTTCTGTACTGCAGACACTGTAATCCATAAGATCCTTGTATGAAAGACCTCTTTCTCCCAATGCAGCCAGCTGCAATTTTGGATTTTGATGGTATGTGCAGACACAGACAGAATGAGTCCCACCACTACCGGCAAGCACACAATATGATGGCCGTAATTTTGCAAATGTGGAAAATCCTATTTTGGGATTCTTTTCATCATTTTTATATAGTTCAAACATCTCTCTTAAATTCCCGAGGACCAATCGTTTTTGCACCTTCATTGCACCTTCATTGCACCTTCAGCACTGATAACTTTCACGCAATCCTTTTGGCCAGGACACATACGACTAACCTCTTCTGACTCATAGAATCTTCTAACTATATCTGTGTTCTTCAGATATCACTTTTCCTTTGCTCATTAGTGGAATCTTCGGAAGGATTCCATGTTCTGATTTAAGTGAATGGCTTCTTTTCACCATGTATGTTGTAGTTTGAAAGAAACTAGCTGTTTTTTCAATTGTGTATGGTGAGAGTGTCAATATTTGTAGTTTGTGATGGTGACATTTGCTCTCCAGGAATGACTGTTTCAATTCATTCATTAATTTGTCTAGATGTTTTTCAGATTTAGTTTCAGGTTTTGAAGTATCACTTACCTCCTCGGTAATTTGAACACCATAACTGAGTTCTAGCCTCTCCTTCAGGTGTTTCTGAGCAGATGATAGCTTACCACGAGCCTTGCGCTTTTTCTGGCTTAATGACAGCCCTTCTGAAAAGAACAAAAAAAGGTTTCACACACCTGAATATTAGTAATTAAATATTAATTATAGTACCTTAAATGCTATATAATTGGCTATATAGTAGATCAAACAGACCTTGTAGTAAAGTATAAGTTATTATATTAATTTATTACTTACTTTTTTTAACTGGTGTTTGGTCCAGAAATGCTAGAACTGGTTCAACTGAAGTTGAAGGATTTTCCTTTATCAAGCAATCACTGTCATTGTCCAGATCTTGAATTGAAGAGATGTTACTCAAGCCACTGATAGTAGATGATTCATTTGAATCCTGCTCAGACTCGTTGTTTTCAGTGGTACTAAGTATAGTGGGGTTTTTCATTATCAGTGTCCAGCAGTTCACACACAACAATGAGTCTTTTTTCACTCTTCCAGCATATTTTTCAACAAGTACATCAGTCACTTTTCTAAGATTGATTGTTATGCGTTTCTTGTGTTTTTGAATAGGGTCCTGGCAGTATTTCAAGCAGGGTTGTGGAGTCGGTCCAAAATTTTCCGACTCCGACTCCACACATTGTGAAAATTCGACTCCGACTCCGACTCCACACATTGTAAAAAATCTAAAAATCTGACTCCGACTCCTCACATTTTAAATATACGACTCCGACTCCTCTAGTGTTTCACTCTATAATTATCATAATAATAAGACATTTCATCACCACCACACTAAGTATGAAATTTTATATTTTATATTTTATATTTAAATAAATATTAATTGTATATTCTAAAAATGTAAAAAAAAAATATTAAAAAAACTTAATCTAGGGGCTATCAATGAATAAGGTTTATTGACCAAAAAAACTAAATAACCTAAATGTTAGTATTTAGGATTTAGAAATTAAGGGTGACACAGGACACAGAAATTGGAGTCGGAGTCGGAAGTTTTTTACCAACTCCGACTCCGACTCCGCCCTGAAACGTGCGACTCCACAACCCTGATTTCAAGTGCCGAACCATTGTATTTTGATCTGTAAAGATATAGGATTTACAATTAGGTAATATATATTTTTTAGAAAATATATAGCTATACACACTTAATATTTTAGGCCTTGATAGTCTCTGAGGCTCATTAAAACACCATACCCACCAGCCACCCACAGTGCTGGCTGGAACTGTACTAACCTGTAGACAAGGAATTTTGCAACTATCTGTGTTGATTCTGCACTTAGACAAGTAGCAACATGTTTCAACAGGTTTGTTTAGGCTACATGTGAGCTTAGTCTTCCCCTTTCACTATAAACTATTATTGCCAGTGTAGATTAGCAGTGAAATACAATTTTTATTAAATTCTTGGAGCTTGAGGTCAAATTGATAGCTAAGATATAAAAATTCCTTGAAATGACAAGCAATTTATAAATATGGTGTTCACTTATAAGTTAGTTACATGAAAAGTACCAACATAAACAAACTTTTTATGATTGTTTCTATTAGTCAAGAACTCTGACTTTGTTTTTTATATCTATAAAAAATGTAATTTTAATTTCTATAGGTCAAATTATGAGCTTAAGTATGAAAAAATAGGTAGAATTGACGCACAACTTATGAATATGGTGTTCACTTATATGTTAGTTACATGCAAAATACTAACATAAACAAACTTTTTTTTGCTGATTCTAATAGCCAATGCCTATGCCTTCATTTTTTACATTTAAAAAAAAAATTCTCATTTGATACCCCAGAGGTCAAATCGTGACCTCAAATTTTGGTTACAGTGTAACTTTTTTATTTTTCAACCTAGAGTTCTAAAACCTGCATATTTGGATTCCTTGTCATTTTCTGATTCTAAATATATATACTTTTATATAATTATGACAATTATTACCCAAGTTATGGCTCGCCAAATGTTAGTAACCTTGCGAGTGACCTCAAATTGCCCGAGGTCATATCTCTTGAACCGTTGGTCGGATTGACCTTATAATTTCAGAATGGATTCAGGGCTCACAAACTCCCTATAAACCAAATTTCAGCAAAATATGAGAGATGAGGGTGTTAATTTCAATTTTTTTTGGTTGATCTGACAGAGAATGACCCTGATATTAGAAAAGAATACTGAAAATTAGTTCAGGAAACCTAACCTAATGTAGAATCATTTATGATTGAAATGAAGGTTGTATTTGAACAAGTACCACAAAATACCTTAGAGAAACCTATGGTACTTTTATGCAAAAAAAAAAAAAAAATCTACCAGTATATTTTCAATATTAACCAGTAGCCACACTTATCTTTGAAACTGATAGGAGAAGAATGTTAGAAATCTTGATAATACAAAGGGTATGGTTGGTGGATTACCTTTTAACAAGAGTACCTTTGAATGCAACTAGAGTTTGAAATTAGAAAAGCAATAGACATTATATTTTTAAAGTGAAACAAACACATTTCTAATATCAGTTTTGCATATTTTAGGAAAGAAAATACCCTGTTGGCTCGGTATATGGTACCAATCAAGAGAAAGTGGAACTACCAGAGGGAGGCATGTTTGTGAAATAACTGACATGCCTCCCTCTGGCTTTTTCAGGAAATGTGTAGCAATACCAATGCCGCCACCTCTTGATTGGTATACTGAGCCATCAGGGTATTTTCTTTCTTCAAATATGTAAAACTGATATTAGAAATGTGTTTGTTTCACTTTAAAAATATGTCTATTCTCACTATGAGTCAAGACTTTTGGGCCACCCTATACATATATGATGAATTTCACACTTGAAAACATGAAATGAATGAATGATGCAAACCCAAAAAGAAAAAATGATTCTAAGGTCTTTTGTGCATTCAGCAGTACACCTCATCAGCAAATGGGGCATTCCATGACAGAACCAAAAAAAAAAAGTTATCACTCGACTTGAATTTGGCTGAAAATTGGTATATAGGGTTAGTTTGTGTTCCAAATCCACTGGTTCAAACAAAAAAGCTATGACTAGTGGTTTTTAAGTTATTGTCCCCAAAGTTTAGGGCCCCCCCTTTACCATGCCCACTTTGACAGGCAATATCTCCAATTCAATTAATCATAAACTGAATATATTATACATTTTTGGAATCAGCAAGACTAGATCTATCCAATGATATTAATTTTAGCTTTGTAAAGCAATTTTCAAAATTTTACTCCCCATCTCCCCCATTTGCTTGACCCCCTCCCCCCTGAACATTAAAACCACCCAATTTTTTTTATGAATATTAAATTTCATATTATGGTTGATAAATAAAAACAATAAAAAGGGTGGGTATCATGTTATAAATCAGTTTAAATAATCGACAAAAAGTTTATTTTTAATCATTTTTTCCTAACATCACCAATCAGAATCGTTGATTTGTTTTATTAAAATCAGATCTTTTTATTTATACTATATTTTTTTAAAATTTAATATCTCAAAAAAATATTCTTTTTCAGGCAGCTATTTTTTTCCAGTTTGAAATAATTAAAACACAGATCTAATTCCTATTTGTAATATATCTCATTATTACATCATATTATTACATATGAATTATATCTGTCTGTTTGCAGCATTCATAATGTGAACATGTCATTGAGTGAAGACCCTTTAGTGATTTAAGAACTATAAGTGAAGCACTTTATAATGCTTGTGAAGGCAAACTATCACAAAATATGATATTGTGTTCTAACTGTCGTAAACTACTGACCAAGACTCCAGAATTATTATTTACAATGGAAGTACACCAATCATCCAATATTGATAGTACAAGTGAAAATATAAGAGAAACAAATTTGTCATGTGAAGATGCAATAGCAGATATTTCGCATGTTCTAACAAATCTTGATGTGACTCCAGTTAAAACCTGTAAGTATTTTTTAAAGTCATTTCAATCACTCATTAATGCTCAATTTTTAATATTTGAATTTTAATTTAATGGCTATAATGTCAATAGAAATGACAATGTATATATGGTAGCTATTATACATTACTGGTATTTCAATATTTCAGATGATTTGAGTACCTCAAGAAAACAATTAAAGGGCCTGCAAAAGCATTGGAAAACGCACATAGTTCTCTGTAGAGAGAGCTTGAAGTGAGTTTATCAACAGAGATTTAAAGCCCAACAAAGACTCCAAAAACTTGATTTCGAAGTGAAAAGGTAAGTACATATGGAGAACTTTGCATGTACACTTGTCACATTAATTTCATAATTATAAGTTCATTGTAGCACATTTCTTAAGAAGTATCTTGGTTTTTATTTTGAATTCTGCTTCTATTTAGATTCTCTCTAATTCATCATTTTTGTAGACATAGCATTAAATACTTCTATGTATTTTTCAGATACTATCATCTCGTGCAAGAATTGGTGGCAGCTTTTCATTCTACTGGTAGTTATGATCAAAAACTTCAAATACTGAGCATTTCTCCACATACTATTGCAGAAACAGCGCGAACATTTCAAACAACAAATATTTAGTCAAAAAGAGCAGAAGTTTGAAAAAGAAGTATGGGATTATTCCAGAAGTTCCAGCTATGTCAAAAAGGAAAGTTATCACAAAATCTACCAAAGAGCTAGTTAGATCATTCTATGAATCAGATAAGATCAGCCATCTTTGTCTGGGAAAAAAAGACTGCCTGAGAAAGAGACTATAATACTGGAGAAAAGTTAAGGGTTCAAAAAAGACTTGTACTAATGAATTTAAGAGAAGCATATAACATCTACAAGGAAAACCCAGAGAACCTTCCAATAGGATTTTCAACCTTTGCATGTATTCGACCCAAACACTGTGTTTTAGCTGGATAACGGGGAACACACTCAGTGTGTGTTTGTACTTAATATCAGAATGCTAAGCTCCAGTTCTCTGCTATGGGTATCAAAGGGCTTGATTATATATTTTTGATGGAAAAAAGTGTATGTGACATCAGCAATAGAAACTGTATGATGCACAAATGTAATTTATGCCCCAAAGAACAAGGAGTTAGTTTCTAATAAATGTTGAAAATATACATGAGATAGAATATGACATGATTAAATACAGGGTGTACATTAGGGCGGCTCATTTTTACACTTTTTTCGATATTTGATTGGGGGTAGTGCGGAAAAGTTGCGATTTGGAGAGAAAATAGTGTGTGTAAAATTTTTTTGATCTACGTCAATACCTTCCAGTGGCGGCGAGTCCTTAAAAATCGAAAAATAGGCCTAAAAACAAAATTTTTATATAATTTTTATATAATGTTCATTGTTCAATGACTGCTATTAATTTATTCAAGCCTATAATAGTGTTCTCAGGGTTGTTTGCACAGAAATATACCGGAATTAACATTTGTATAAAATCTTGTTAAAACTTGCTTTAAATCAATATTTTGGATATTTTAATGGCTAAGACGCCACCGGAAGTTATTAACAGATTGTGCTGAAATTTTTATTATTTATTTTGTAAGTCTTTAAAACCATTTTCCAATCTACCCCGTTAGGCCTATTTTTCGATTTTTAAGGACTCTCCGCCACCGGAAGGTATTGACGTAGATCAAAAAAATTTTACACACTTTATTTTCTCTCCAAATTGCAACTTTTCCGCACTACCCCCAATCAAATATCGAAAAAAGTGTAAAAACGAGCCATCCTAGTGTACATAAAGTCAGGATCTATTTTTGTGAAGCACTTGGAAATTATATGGAATTCAATCATAAAATGATAAAGTGGTAACATTTATTAAATAATTAAGAGTAGGATTCAATGTGACGCCCATCAGTATCCCTGCACAGCTCAAATCGTTCCGCAGCATTTCTAAACACATTCTGGAGCATTTGCGGGGTTATGTTATCTGCAGTAGTTCGTATACGTGTACGTAAGTTTTCAAGACTCGTAATCTTTGTCTGATAGACGTGCGATTTGATAAAGCCCCATGCAAAGAAATCTAAAGGGGTTAAATCTGGTGATCTCGCTGGCCAAGGTCTGTTGCTTCCGTGTCCGATCCAGTGATTTGGAAAACGTCCATTTAGATAATCCTGAACAATTTTGGCATAGTGACAAGGAGCACCATGTTGAGTGGCATTGTTTTTGCCACAAGTCATGGCAAAAGTGCTTGTGATGGAATTGGTGGAACAGTCAAAAGAGCTATAGCCAGAGCAAGCTTGCAGAGAACTTTCAATGATTAAATCATAATACCGGAGGCAGTGTTTCAAAAATTTTGCTGTGAAAATTTGGAGAATATCAAATTCTTTTTATAATTAAACCTGAAGAAATAGAAAGAGTGGAAAAATTCCTAAGCAAAAGGTTTGAAAATAGTATCCAACTAATTGGAACCCAGATTTGTGCCAGTTAGTGCAACAAAAATTAAAACCTTTGAATTATCTTCTGATCATGAAGATGAGGAGAGGTTAATTTTGAAGTGTGCCACTAATGCAAATAAAAATAAAGATTCAATCATTCTGAGCCCCCAAATTAGGGAATATATAGTTTGCTCTTACAATAACTCTTGGTGGCTGGGGCTTGTACTCGAGTACAATGAAGAGTTTGATGACTATAAGATAGATTTTTTAAACCCATCTGGATTTAGCAGATATTATTATTTCCCACAAATAAGAGACATCTGCCATATTTCAAGATATGATATTTTGGGTATTCTAAGTACCCCAACTTTGAAGGTTGGAATGCTGCGTATCCAATATGTTTTAGAAAAGGAGAATTAAAAAAGTTCTTATAATGCCACCAAGTTTTATTTGAGTGTATATATCACAAGTTTTAATATGAATATAATGTCACAAAGTTTTTTATTGAAATTAGTCACTGTTTATTTGATGTATCATAATACCATGAGCACAAATGACATGAAAATGTAAATTATGTGTGTAATTGTCCTTATTTGAATATAGCTGTATATGTTCCTATTACAATATGGGATTGCAAACATTTAAGTTATTTGATTAACTGACTTGGTAAGCCGTGAAAGATAGTCTTCATAATTAGGTTTCAAAAGGTGCTAACTTTTTGTTAAATAAAAAGGATTCACCATTTGAATGAAGATGTTAGTACAGTAGACCCTCACATTAATGTACACTTTGGGCGGAGCATGTGGTTGATAAAGTGAAGTACGGATGACCCCCACTTTACCAGACTATGGGACGTTAAAGTGGGGTTTTCTGTAACCAAAATACTTCAGTACAGTTACACATGTATGTATAGCCCTCGAATCTCCACATTCAACACACAACATGAAAATGCATACATAGACTTACCTACTTATGAACACATGCACATGTAAATATTTATTTTTATGTACTCACCATACATAGTCAATCCTCCGAAATATTGTCAGGAACTTCTGGTGTGTGATGGCTGGAAAATCCAGGTCTGGTGTGAGGGTCCTGAACTCCATTTCAGGCTCTGGTAGGATGGCTGGTGAAGGAGTACTACTGCTAGTACTTGCACTCTCAGGAAACTGGAGTGGTGATACAGTGAAGCCAACACTGCTGCTAGTACTTGGCATTGGTGATGGTTCAGTGGGCAGTGAAAGGTCAGACATTCTGCATGAAACGGGTGTGGACGTGCATCGGGGCTTGGCAGCATGGGGCTTGAAAAAATCATGAATTTTCGTTTGCTTGATCCTTTTGTTTTGACTGACAATGATTTCATTTTGGCACTTCCTTATGTAGTTATAGTAAGGGAGAATATTAGGCAGTGCTGTAATCTCATCAATGAATTTCAGCAGAACATTAGCAGCGTCTCTTGCCTGGCTCAATGTAGTCTTGGGTATAACCTTGGAGACATCTTCAGCATCCTCGTCATTATCAAGAGGTTCATCGGTGGATATGTCTTCAGACCTAACTGAAATGTTGGCCACAATTTCACTCTCACTAAGATCTTTGTACCCTGGGTCACCATCGTCAGCATCAAGCCATTCCACAATTTTGTCCTCTGTAGCCTCTGTTTCACCTGCTTGTTGGAGAACACCCAAATAGTCCTGTAGCTTGAAGCCCTTGAAGTCTATTTCCAGGTCCTGGATGTTATGGAGCAGTTTCTTCCAGGCATTGCGCAGAGTGGACACTCTGACCTCATTCCAGCTGTTGGCCCAATTGTAGATAGCAGATTTGATGATGTAGGCTTTGAAGTTCCTGAATGTCTTCTCAGCCCTGTCTTCTGTGTCATCTTCAGAGATGACATGCAAGCACTGCTCCAATTGCTTGGCCCTGTAGATTCTCTTGCTGCTCACTGTCACCCCCTGGTCCATAGGTTGTATTACTGACATGGAATTAGGGGGGAGGAACATAGCTCTGATCTTGCCATCCTCACTTGCAAGTTCCTCTGCATGTGGGTGTGCTGGTGCATTGTCTAGAAAGAGGACAGCCTTCACATCTTCAGGGCTTATTTTCAAAACATGTTCTTGGTATGCCTTCACCTGCGCAATGAAGAACTTGTGGAACCATTCGTGGAAAATAGTCTGCGTGAACCAGGCCTTCTTGCTCCTCCTGTAGATGACTGGAAGTTCGTGCATGCAGTCCTTGAGTATGTGAGGCTTGGCTGATCTTCCAATGACCAAAGGCTTCAGTCTATACATGCCATCAGCATTTGCGCAGGCCAACACAGACACACGCTGTTTGTCTGTCTTAAAGCCTGGAAGATGTTTGTCAGTTTTGTGGGCCAGTGTATTTGGGGACATACTTTTCCAAAATAAGCCCATCTCATTGCCATTATATAGCTGGTAGGAAGCAACCCCAGCCTCATCAAGCAGAGTCTGTAGTTTGCACCTGAATGGTCCACTTGAGACAGGTCTGCACTGGCTGCTTCTCCTATAAGGTTTCTGTTTGATAAGCCGTGCCTGCACTGGAAATGATACAGCTAGCCACAACTTGCTTTAAAGTCCATGTCATTGAACTCCTGCGTGAAACACTTAGCTGCTGACTGGATGTCAATTCCTCTGACTCGAATGTTCTTGGCCTGTTGCTGCTTTTGTTGCGCTTCTGCTTGACTTCATAGATGGTGGTCTTGCATATCTTATGCTTCTGCATAACAAACGCTACACTTAACCCTTGTTCTATGTCAGCGAGAATTGCTTTCTCCTCTTCAATGGAGATCGTACGCCTTTTCTGTTTGACACCGGTAGTACCACTTGTGGATGCCATTGTTCAGAAAATAAAGTTTGTACGAGCAGATAATAATTAAGTAAAGTATGTACATACACTGTTAAAGCACAGACTATCACTGTACTCCTATATGTACTGCTATTAACTGATAAGTCACTTTGAACTCAAAAAAAAAATGCTATGAACTGATAAGACCTGTGTAACACAATAATAAGAAATAAAAACATATAACCACATGCAGTACATACATACAGTATTCATAAATAAATGGCATTTAGATACATAAATATAAATAATTATATGTAACTATCTAGTATCTATGTAACATCACACAAAAGAACTAACATGCACAACACTTGGAAGCGGCTCTATGCACATACACAACCACTTGCCACCACTGCCAACGCAATACAACAGGAAACAACTGACCGCAACCTCATCCGAGGGCTGGTTTCAATAATATTCCGGTGGTGTCACCATCACTTTAACAACTCTGAGTCCGCTAAAGTGAAGTTTGGTGATGCTAACAGACCTTTCTAGCGGAAATCTTCACTTTAACGATCTGTATTACGTTAAACTGAATGTTAAAGACCAGACAGTGGTTTAGTCTATTCCAAGTAAAGTTTCCACTAATGTGAAGGTCATTAATGTGGGGGATTTCTGTACTCAATTTTGATTGTTATATATGGCATTTCTTCTTCAAAATTTAAACATTGAATAAGGGTCATTCCATGTCAGTTCAATAGTGAAAAAAACATGATGACCAGCGATTTTTTGAAAATTGGCACACTTATAGATCTCTGAGAAAAACAGAATGACCCTTGTTTCAACACTCTAGGTCATATGGTTCTGGAGATATGGCCCTTTGAATTTTGTAAAAAAAGGTCAATTTCCAAGGTCATACCATATTTCAACATGAAATATCTCGGCTCCTATTGCACTTAGAGACCATTTAAACACTATTTTAAAGTTTTTAAGCAGATCTACAACTTTGTTTCTATTCATATTTTACCTCAGTGGTAAAAAAAAAAAAAGTTTATCTTATTTTTGACCTTTGACATTGTGTAGGTCATTTGATGCACAACCGATTTTTTTCTCCTTTCACCCAATTTTGGGTACACATGTCTACCTTAACCTAGAACAAGATTTTTAGTGTTAAGTTAGTATAGATGCTATAGCCATTTCAGTGGACCATACCTACCTCCATTTTGACCAAGTACCTTTTTCCACCATTCTTTGGAACTGTTTGAGCTAGTGTTGAGAGAAGTACCATTAGATTTTTCTTACTGAGATATACAGGGTGTCTCAATATACATGCAACCCATGTCACTGCTAATAATTCTGCCAATATTAATGTTCTCGTTCTATTTTTTCAGATTTGAAGAGAGGAGACGATAACAACTAATAATTATCAATCAAAATGCCTTGGACAAAGGAGGAAAAATTTTTTTGCGTCACTACTTATTTGGAGACGAAATCATTCAAAACTGTGCAAGCGAAATTTCGCAGGAAGTTCAACTTCAACAATTATCCCCAGAAAAGCCAAATTTATCGTTGGGCACACAATTTCAAGCCACAGGATCAGTAAACAATCTCAACAAGAAAGCAGAAACACCCAGATCTGGCAGGAAGGTGACTGCAAGATCTCCTGACAATGTGAATGCGGTGAGAGATTCTGTCGGAAGGAGTCCAAAAAAGTCAATCCGAAGACGTTGCCAAGATCTGGGTCTTTCACGTGCGACGTGTGTCAGTGCAAAGAATCTTGATCAAGGATCTTCAGCTGTACCCATACAGGATCCAGATCAAGCATAAACTCACACCAGCTGACATGGCAAAACGTGTTGTGATGTGCCGGTGGTTCGAGAACAAGATCGAAGAGGATCCTGACTTTCTTGATGATGTTTGGTTCAGCGACGAAGCACACTTCTTGCTCAGTGGGTATGTCAATAGCAAGAACAATGTGTTCTGGGGCACACAAGCCCCAGACGAGGTGCTTCAGAGGCCCTTGCACTCTGTGCAGGGTGTCAGGGTGATTGACAACTTCGCTCGTCGGCTTCAAGTGTGTCTGCAGCGCAATGGCGGTCATTTGGAACATGTGCTCTAATAAATGTATCCTTTGATCTAGAGACCTCAAATCTTCAGTTTTTAATTGTTATCATATCAGCTTCCAGGAAATGTAATCTTTTTTGGAGTTTATTTTCTGAGTAATAAATTATTATCATGTCAATGGGTTCCATCTATTTTGAGACACCCGGTATAATGTCTGCTAATTTTCAAAAAATTGTAATTATCTAACCTAACCCAGTTATTTGGTCGAATAAGTATCTGGCCCTATTATAAAATTTTATTTTTTTTTGTATATTTCAGAGAATTATATAATATAGGTAATTTAAATTGCATAATTAATTAATTTATATGGACATTCAAAAGTGTGAAGAACTTCGAACCTGCTATCCTGTTTAAAGATAAAGCTATGTATGTATATAAGTACCTTATACTAGGCTATAGGTACTACCCTATAGAATAAGTTCAGTTTTAAGAGTTAAATGAGTTTTAATAGAATTACTTAACTTTGTCTATTTATTCATTGTGTGCAACAGTATGTACCCATGTGAAAATAAGCTTATTTAAACCTTGCAGCAAGGATTTTTTTGGCATCTGTATTTATTCCAATCTGTAAATCAAACTGCATATTTTTTCTTGTTGTAGACCTCTGAAACAAGATAAGTAGGTCCCAAATTTTATTTGTGCCATCTAAGCAAAAATAGCTTTTAACAGGGTTGGATACAATGAATAATTATAATTGTATTTTTAATTAATTGATCCTAATTTCCATTAATTGTAATTGATTCAGAATATAAAAATAAAGGTAATTGTAATTGATTTTTGAGCTATAACTGATTTAATTGATCAATTAATGTCAATTGTTAAAAATTATACCCCTAGATCTGGCTGTCATACATCATCCATTGAAAATAAACCTTTGATAGTTTATTTAGTTATACTTAGATATAGATATATATTTTTATAGATATATATTTATTTTAGATATATATTTAGATATACTGGTATAGAATAGATAGTTATTTGTGTAATTGTAATTGAGTCAGACAAAATTAATTGCAATTGATCTTGAAATTGTGAAGTACAATACTAACTGTAATTAATTTGAAAAAAAAAAAAAATTGTAATTGTTTCCATTTGTGTAATTGAACCCAACCCTGGCTTTTAAGCTGCATATGTTTTTTTTTCTTTTTAGATAAACATGGATTTCAGCAGTTTGAATATGGGCAGGTTCTGTTGTGACCCATTTAAAAAACACAAAGGAAAAGTGAAAAAAGGTATTCATGCATTGACTAAAAATTTGATTGATCAAAATCCTGAATTGAAACTAACAAATAATCATAAAGCATGTGCAACCTGTCGAAATATACTAGCAAATCATCCATCCCCAATGCCTGAATGTGAACCACTTGAAAACTCACCATCCACCTCAAGTACCCCATCTGAGCTAGAAACTGTTGGAGATGTAGTTGAAATGCAGTATGAGCTTAGTAAATTCAATGTTTCATTGGCCACACTCGATAAGACCCCAATAAAACCATGTAAACTCTGACAGCGCTGGTTACGCAAAGAGAAAGTTGAGGAAAGTAGTTGTGAAAAGAAAGCTTGAACTTGCAACTAAACAACCAATTTCATACAGTGACTCAGGTGATACAGAACTGGAGATTCTTCAACAACTAAAAGAGAAATTTAATCAAGTGACAAGTAGAAGTGAAAAACTGACAGTTCTTACTATCCTGCCAAAAAGATGGACACAAATAAAGATCAGAAAAGCATTTAAGTGCTCAGATTACATGGCTAGGCAAGCAGATGTGAGTAGACAAATGCCAGGGTTGAAAGACTATGTTTCTGTAAAAGGAGCTGATGGTAGGTGGGAAAGAAAACAAAAATCGCTAATCTTATGCAACCTAAAAGAGGCATTTGAGCTTTTTAAAACAAACCATCCAACAATTAAAATAGGATTTTCAAAATTTGCAGAGCTTCGGCCAAAAGAATGTGTGTTGCCAGGTGCCAGTGGAACACATTCTGTCTGCATTTGCACTGAGCACTAAGCAAAGCAATGTAACAATAATGGCTTCCATAAAATATATTGTAAATACCTAATAACTGCCTTTTTTAAATATAAGTTATGTTGATGCCTCTTTTTTCATGGTTTCACCCAGCTAGACAAGAATCGGTTCTTATAACTCAATTGGTGAAAATAAAGGAATAGGTTATTTTAATATATATTAAAAGGCAAATTGTCTTAAAAATAGCAGACATTATAGATCTCAGTGAGACAAATCTAATGGTACTTTTCTCAACACTAGTTCAAACAGTTCTGAAGTTTGGTGGAAAAAGGTACTTGGTCAAAATGGAGGTAGGTATGGTCCACTGAAATGGCTGTAGCGTCTATACTAACTTAATCAACACTAAAAATCTTGTTCTAGGTTAAAGTAGACATGTGTACCCAAAATTGGGTGAAAGGAGAAAAAAATTGGTTGTGACATCAAATGATCTACACAAGGTCAAAGGTCAAAAATATCAACCTTTTTTTTTTTATCACTGTGGTAAAATATGAATATAAACAAAGTTGTAGATCTGCTTAAAAGCTTTAAAATAGTGTTTAAATGGTCTCTGTAAGTGCAATAGGAGCTGAGATATTTCATGTTGAAATATGGTATGACCTTGGAAATTGACCTTTTTTTTTACAAAATTCGAAGGGCCATATTTCCAGAACCATATGACCTAGAGTATTGAAATGAGTGCCATTCTGTTTTTCTCACTGAGATCTATAAATGTGCCAATTTTTAAAAAAATCTGTGATGGTCACATTTTTTCAACCCAAAATTCTGTTGAACTGACATGGAATGACCCATAAATAAATGCTGAAAAATGTTCAAAAACTACTAACAGTAATTTTAATTGGTAATGAACAACATAATTTTAGCTTGTATTAAAGCTGCAAAAAAATTTTCAAAATAAATTTTTGGTTGATTTTTAAAACTTATTTATAACATGATACTCACCCTTTTTATTTATCAACCATAATATGAAGTTTAATATTCATGAAAAAAATTGGGGTTTTAATGTCTAGGGGAGTAAAGGGGTCAAGCAAATGGGGGAGATGGGGAGTAAAATTTTGAAAATTGCTTTCCAAAGCTAAAATTAGTATCACTGGGTAGATCTAGTCTTGCTTATTCCAAAAATGTATAATATGTTCAGTTTATGATTAACTGGATGGGAGATATTGCCCATTAAAGTGGGCATGGTAAAGGGGGGCCCTAAACTTAAAAACCATAAACTGTTAGTTGTAGAGCTTTTTTGTTTGAACCAGTGGATTTGGAACACAAACTTACCCTATATGCCAATTTTCACCCAAATCCGAGTTGGAGTGGCATTTTGCATTGGTTGATCTGCCCTGGAATGCCTCAAATAGCAATTTGTTGTTTCAGCAGGATGCCTCTGTTCCTTGAACACCTCATCAGGGAACAATTTATTCCCTGATGAGGTGTACTGCTGAATAAATGAAAGGCCTTGGAATAAATTTTTTTTCCTTGTGGGTTTGCATTTTATATATATATACATTCAACTGCAAAGAACACGCAGTATAAATAACGTAAAGAACGACGCTTGTATAGGAGATATTCCGCGCAAGACGAGAAAGAGAAAACAACAAATGAAAAAATGAAGTACCACCTGGGAATCGAACCCGGGATCTTCCGATTGCCGGTCAGACGCGATACCACTACACCATGGACTTCACTCTTCCAAATGCCCTAATTCCTCTACATACTCGCAGAAACCAATGCCCAAGGGGGCACCTCCCGCATGCCGTAACATTATATACATTCAACTGCAAAGAACACGCAGTATAAATAACGTAAAGAACGACGCTTGTATAGGAGATATTCCGCGCAAGACGAGAAAGAGAAAACAACAAATGAAAAATGAAGTACCACCTGGGAATCGAACCCGGGATCTTCCGATTGCCAGTCAGACGCGATACCACTACACCATGGACTTCACTCTTCCAAATGCCGTAATTCCTCTACATACTCGCAGAAACCAATGCCCCAAGGGGGCACCTCCCGCATGCCGTAACATTATATACATTCAACTGCAAAGAACACGCAGTTGCGTGTTCTTTGCAGTTGAATGTATATAATGTTACGGCATGCGGGAGGTGCCCCCTTGGGGCATTGGTTTCTGCGAGTATGTAGAGGAATTACGGCATTTGGAAGAGTGAAGTCCATGGTGTAGTGGTATCGCGTCTGACCAGCAATCGGAAGATCCCCGGTTCGATTCCCAGGTGGTACTTCATTTTTTCATTTGTTGTTTTCTCTTTCTCGTCTTGCGCGGAATATCTCCTATACAAGCGTCGTTCTTTACGTTATATATATATATATATATATATATATAATGTAAAATTCTCGGGAGTAATCTTTAGGAGAATATTCTTGAGAATATTCTCCAAACTGAGAATTTTAGAGAATTTTCTTTTTTAGAAATCTGAGGGGGTTTTCAACTATTCTGGTACAACTTAACTTCAGTTCCTGTAAAAATGGAGAAATTCTAAGTCAGAAGTGAATGATAGGATGAGTGAATAAATAAATAAATTAACTAATGCAAAAAATTTATTGAATCATTGTATAAAGACTGTATTTCAATTCAAAGTACAGTATTTACTAGGGATGGCAGTGATTAAATCAAAATGATTTAATCACCTGATTAAATCATTTGATTTCTTTATGAAAAAAAATCTTTTTTTTTTTTTTTTTTTTTTTTTTTTTTATAAACTATATCAGACAAAACACTTTAGAAACAAATAAAAATATCCCTTGTAATAATTAAGTGTTCAATTTCAGTTTTTCAGTATAATAGCTTTTTTATGAAAAAAAAATCATGATTTTTCTTAATTATTTGATTTTTCAAAATTATATATAGAAATTAATAAAATATATCTCGCAGAACAGTTTAGAAAGAAAAAATATCCCTTGTAATGAAGTATTCAATTTCAGTTTTTCAGTATAATAGCTAATAAATAGCTAATAAATAAAAATTAATATTTTGATGAAAAAATCTTTTTTTTTAAATTTTTTTTTCAAAATTGGAGTTGTCTAGAATATTCTCTCACATTCTAGAAAGTTCCATAAGGTTCTGAAATATTCTAGAATTCTCTAAAAAGCTGCAAAACAATCAAAAAATGTTTTAGAACTAAGAAAATTCTCGAATATTCTCAGCAAATAATATTTTGGAGAATATTCTCAGAATATTCTCGCCTCACATCACTATATATATTATATTATATATATATATCTATATATATATATATATATATACTATATATATATATATACTGTATATATATAATCTTTCAACGTTTCAAATGTTTCATATGATGATTGCTCATTTCATTAAGGTCAAGCTTGTTGCCCCTCTTGAGTTGGCCTGGTGAAGTAGAGAGTTGGTTTCTTGTACACTCCACTAGGGATGTATATACCAATATATCGGTATTGGCAGATATTTCAAAAGTACGATTTTTCCAAAATTATGAATAAAAGACTATTTAGAGGATGAAATTTCCAATATTTTATTGATTTATCACTTCGCATAACTTGTATAAACATTTTTAAATAGGTCAGGATATAGATACAGGCTATGTTTGACTTAATGCTGTACATAAGTTAATCATAGCCTAGGTCCTAAGAAATGTAGCACATAAGTTTACCCAATTTTCTTTTCAAACAGCCAATCAAACGAGTGTAAATCCTTTGAGAAATAGGTATAAAGCCTAGAAAACCAAAAAAACTATCTTGTAATCATAGCTCACAATATTAACCCAGCTAGCTGGTTAAAAACACATTTACAAAGCCCATGTTGACTAAACCCAAAATGAATGTTAACTCACGAATTATAGGTTTTGCTATTTACTTAACCCCTTATTATCTTCTTTCTCTCAGGCTAACCTTAGAGTGGATCTATGGGTCTTTGTTAGCCTTAGCTTCTGTAGATCTGTAGAACAAGGCCTGCAGTCCAATTGTATAACAAACAAAACTATGACATCTAATGCAGTGTTGTCATCTTTAATGAAAAGAATTATTGCTTTGTTGCCAAATTTTCAACACAGAAAATAAATAAGAATGTTACAAAAATGACAAACTAATAAACCCTAGCTGGATATCAGTATCGGTTATTGGCCAATACTGTTTTTAGTTATTGGTATCGGTTGGTTATCTGCTAAAAGTGATATTAGTACATCCCTACTCTCCACATCACATATCCAGGTATGCCTGGCTCATTGGGATTGTTCTGAGCCAGGTGTCTAATCTTCTTTGAAGATGTCCATCACAACACCACTCATGTTCCTTAGGTCTTTGGGCAGCTGATTAAGCAGTCTTAGTCCTCTCATAACAAAATGATTTTCTTTCAGGGTCAAGGATATATATAATAATTATTTGGCAACTGGAGCAGTCTGAACCAGGCTTCAAAAGAAGTGGTCTGGAGCAGTCTGGATTAATTTTTTAATCTTTACAAGTATATAGTGCAAGTTTTAGCCCAACTAGTTGCTTGCTTTAATATATAATGTGAATAATGGTCAAATAACATTTCTGGAACAATTTGTGATGTATATAACTATGTGAAATAAGCATATTTAGATTCTGGATTAGGATATCAAGTTCCCTCATATATATGAGGTGTTGCAAGCAGGGTTGTGGAGTCGGTCCAAAATTTTCCGACTCCGACTCCGACTCCACACATTGTAAAAATTCGACTCCGACTCCACACATTGTAAAAAATCTAAAAATCCGACTCCGACTCCTCACATTTTAAATATACGACTCCGACTCCTCTAGTGTTTCACTCTATAATTATCATAATAATAAGACATTTCATCACCACCACATGAATCGTCAGGTTACTTTCTAGGATAAGGGAACATTCAAATATTAAGAAGGATATTGACTTGTAGATATTATCATATTAAGGGATTTTTATTTTTTCCAATAATATATAATATATATATATATTATATATATAAATATAAATGAAAAAGATTCTCTTAAACATAATTAAGGTCTAACCAGTAGTAGTGCTACTTAAAATTGAATAACCCTTCTTAACCTAGTGGCTATAACCAGGGTTTGGAGTCGGTCCAAAATTTTCCGACTCCGACTCCAACTCCGACTCCGACTCCACACATTGTAAAAATTCGACTCCGACTCCGCCCTGAAACGTGACTCCACGCTCCGACTCTCCGACTCCGCCCTGAAACGTCTCCGACTCCGATCTCCACTCACTCCACCCTGGTTGCAAGTGTGAGGGGTGAAGTTGCCACATTGGTGACTTTGTGATTGTTCCACAAATGAATAGTTCGACTCTCCCACAGACAACTAAACAGCCTCTTCATTCTTAACAATACAGAAGAACATACACATATACCACATCAAGCAGGATACTCAAACTCCTCCCCAGACACAATGTTCTGTTCCCCCTCACTAGTAACACACACGCACACGCACACGCACACACACGCACTGGAGAACAGAAAAACAACTGTCATCAGACCACCTGTCCATCATCATTACAACACGTTCTACACACTGCCCCAACAGCCTTAGGCACACTTACAAAAATTAAAAGAAAGCTGATTGGGAACAGTTCAAAATACAGACTGAGGAACAGTTCACCACATTAAACAGCACACCCATCATAAACATCAATTCAACACTCAATGCATTTAATCAGATCCAAAAAACCTTAGCCCCCCCCATTATTTGCAGCTTATGTTTACTTATATAGAAATAGTTTTGTTTTTAGTGATTATAAAAATATATAAAGTTCTTTATTTATTGCAGGTATTAAAATTACTCAAGCTGATAGTGATAATATAATGGCTTCTCAATTAATTGGTGATTGGGAGAGGCAATGTGTGATAGATCGCATACGAACAATAACATTTCGGGAAGCTTGTGATGCTGGAGCCACCTTTATAACACGTTCATGGGTTGCCAAAAAGTTGCGAAGAAGTGAGGACCTCATCAAAAGAAATTGGAATAAAACTTTAGATGAATGTGAAATGGATACAACCAAATCTGGGCGCCCAAATTTGCCACTCTCTCAGGAAACAAAGGACATCATTGAAAGCGGTACGCATAAGCGGAAAAACAGCTGTACTAAACTTTCTAGAGAGATCGAAGTGTTGAGGGGAAAGATCATTAGTGGTGAGATCATTTGACTGTACCATCATAGGCAAGGTTTAAAGCCTTGACATGAACTTCCAAAGCCAAGAAAAACTCAACATCGATGACAGAATGTGGTTTGCCCATTATCTTTAAGATTGGGATGTGGATGATTTCATGCATTTAGCTCTCTGATGAATTTTTTGTTTATGTAACACGTTGGCCTAACTACCAAAATGATCGAGTGTAGGCCACAACACCAGATGAAATCGATGACAATGAACATTATTGCAAATTATTATAAAGTCCAGACTGTTGGTGTTTGTTTTTTGTTCACTGCAAAGCAGCTCATGTGGGTGCCGAAGCCAAATGGTCAGAGTTGGGATGGACAGTATTTTCGTGATATTATTCTATCCCAGCATGTCATTCCTTTTCTAAGAAACCCAAACAATGTTATGGATGTTGATCAGGTCACACTTCTGCATGATAAGGCCCCCTGCTTTAAGGCATTAGCAACTCAACAGTTGTTGCGGAACCATGAGATTGATTTCTTTGGAAATGAAGAATGTCCAGGAAATTCTCCTGACCTGAATGTCTGTGAACACATTGGATCAGTTATAAAGGACAAGGTTGAATGTCTCTTGTTTCAAGAACCTGCAGCAAATTGATTTTCGAAGGATACAATGACGCAACACATTGAAACTGTTTTAGCAAATTTGCGTAATGATCAAGATCTATTCACGTCACTTTTGGCAAGCTACCCAAAGTGAATTCAGGCTGTCTTGGAAGCCATTGGCTGGAACACCAAGTTTTAATTGTTTCTCATTAAATGCAGAATTAAATTCTCTTTTGTAAGGTATGTTCAGTTTTACTGTACCTCTAATGGTTTAGGTCATGGGGGGGGGCTAAGGTTTATTGGAGCCCCGTATGCTCTCTCTTACACTTATCCTTTAAGTAAAACAGTTTAAAAAAAGTTAGAGCCACTGTTATTTTTAAATGTTATTCGTCAAGCATAATAAATTTTCGTGTGAAAATGCAAGTTGATCGCTTAGTGGTTAAGGAGCTGATCGGAAGGTTGTCTGATCGAATCCGGGTGAGAACATTGTAACTTCAGACTTCCTTGGTGATTCTGTGGTTCAGGTTCCACGCTGCTAAGTTGTAGGTCTAAAGCGTGGGTCAAAAAACGTGATCTTCATCAGAATCAAATGAAGGTATGGTATATTTTGCTTATCTTATAACTTTTTTTTATTGGAGCCCTGTACATACCCAAGGGCAACATTAGGAAATACAACCCAAATTATAGTAGAGAAATAGCCCACCTCATAAGGCAACGTAACAACCTCAAATATAACACGCAAACACCTCGCACAGAAGCCATAAAACAGCAGATACAACAGCTCAACACAGAAATAAACAACAAACTCAAAGAAAAACAAATAGAAACATTTAGGGAATTCATAACAACACTAAACCACTCCACAGATACATCCAGGCTATACAAGACAAAAAGAGCATTACTCATTCTAACAGCGGCATTCACACCTCACGTGGCTATCTGTCGCAGCCAAAATAATATCCCAACATATACACAAGAAGCTAACATTCTAGTTAATCACTACACAAAGATAAGTCACTTAAACAGAGACAACAACCAGAAACATGCAGACAGACAAACAGCCAGACACAAGAAAACCTACAGACTTGACACAACCATTACACCCTTCAACACAGACCAGACCACCAACATCATCAAAAACATTAAGAATTTGAAGGCTACTGGACCAGACAACATATCTAACATACACCTTAAACACTTGGGCCCACAAGGAATACTAGCTCTCACAAATATCAGCACATATTCATAGCAACCCTGTATTATACCTGACATATGGAAACAAGGTAAAATTATTACACTACTGAAACCAAACAAAAATCTAACAGAACCAGCTCCCTATAGACCCATTACTTTACTATGCACACCTTCCAAAGTAACAGAAAGACTAATCTTACAAATCACCAACCCACACATACCACTATCACCCACTCAACATGGATTCAGACCTCACCACTCAACCACAACATTACTCACTAACCTCATGCAGCATATCATGGATGGCATCAACTCCAGACAACACAATAGACATTAGTAAAGCATTTGATGCTATTATTGATGATGATATTCTATTTTTAACTTGCATGGGTTGAATGTATCACCGGTGATACACCGGCCCCTAAGTTATATAGGCCAAATGCATCACCGGTGATACATTGGCAGCCAACGTGTTAATGGCAAGTCATCCAAAAACAAGCTTTTTTCCGAACGGGTCCCTCAAGGCTCTGTTCTCTCACCAACACTGTTCAACTTATACATGCATGACATTCCAACACCCATAGATAACAAGCTTACCTTATCATCATATGCAGATGACATCACTCTAACATCCACCCACAACAACATTGACACCGCTACAAATAACCTACAAACATACAGACAAATGGTATACAAGACTGGCTCACACACAATAGACTCAAAGTAGCGCCCACAAAATCAACCATCACCTTGCTTACAAGCAACACAAAAGAACACCAGATAACTCCACAGCTTACACTAAACAACACCAACATTGCACACACTCACAGGACCAAAATACTTGGTCACATAGAACACATCATTATCTTTTGCAAACCACATTCAGGACATCAAAAACAAATGTACATCAAGACTTAACATGTTTAGGGTACTAAGAGGCACAAACTTTGGACACCAGCAGGAAACATCATCACTCATATACGAACAATATATTCGCCAGCCAGACTCTGTACTGAACAGACTCATTTCCTGAGCTCTCTGATTTTGCATCTTTTATATATTGCTGAGAATTTTGCTTTTGGATAGTTTTGAATTTTATATACTTGCGTTTAAATTTACGTTGTTATAGTTAAGTAATTGAATATTAGTGGTTTTTAGCGATTTAGAAGTTTTCATAGTGTGCCGGCATAATTTAACTTATACCTGTGACGGTTTAAACTAATTTTTAACTGCGCGATGCCATTGCAGAAAGCATCGTGTGTTAGGTGTAGGGTAAACAGGTGGTATTCGGAATTTAAGGATTATAACGGCGGTCCAATGGCGATTACCGATAGATCAGTTAGTTTCTTTTGCGAGTTCATGGAGGAATTAGTTGATGAGGTTGGTGAGGTAGCGGAAACACTTGCAATGCTTGATGAGGGCAGGGGTAGGGCTACGGTTCACGTAGGCTGAACCAATACTAACGTTGAAGACGTTAGTAATTTGAAGGGTGAGGTGCGTAACCTAGTTTCTAGTTTAGGACTTTAGGTAGCTTGTCGGGAAGGTTAGATAGAGTTGAGGAAGGGGTTAAGGTTAGTCTGAGAGTAGTAGACAGCGAGGGATTTAGAGAGGTTAAGGGTGGAGCTAGGCCGCGTACGTTAGGTGATAGGAATTCCCCCCTATCGAGGTTTCGAACCCTTTTGCCCATTTGGAAAGGGACGTGAATGAGGGGGAAACTATTTTAATCGGACTCTTTAGTGCGCCACATGGACAAAGAGTTCGTTAAACGGCATCCAACCAAGAGGAGGAGGGTCTGTCTCCCAGGGGTCAGGGTTGACAGAGTTAGAGACAAAGTGGATAGGATCGATGTTGCCTCCCGTCACTCAATGTTGGTGACGATGGTAGGAGGCAACGACTGGTATAGGCCCGATACGAGAGTGCCTGACCTTTTGGAGAGATATAGGGGGTTAATTAGGTCCCTGAAGGCGAGGTCAGATAGGTCTTTAGTTCTAGGTATTACCCCTAGGCACGGGTTGGGTCTTAGAATTACGTCAAAAACAATATTTTTGAATAACAAATTAGAAGAGATTTGTGCTGAGGAAAATGTACCCTTCGTAAAGCTGTGGTCCGAATTCAGTGATCCTAGCCTTTTTATAAAAGATGGGGGTGCATTTTAATGAAATAGGTAATGCTAGGCTAGGTACCTTAGGTTAATAGACGAAAACATGCGAAAGCTGTATAGGTTGAAGCCTTCTTTAAACGTTGTGGGTCTGGGGAACGCGGGCCCGTGGTAAAAAATAACAAATTTAGGTGATTATTTATTCCAGCAACTATGATATAGTTGCTATCACTGAAACTTGGTTAAATACCGTGACTCGGGACTTGTTGGGGGAACTTGATATACCGGGTTTTAAACTCTCTACTAATGATAGGTTACATAGGTTTGGTGGAGGCATTTTGCTGTACATTCGTAATTCCCTTAGGGCTATCGAGGTTAAGTTAGATTTTCTGGCAGCAATTAATGCGATATGTGTTGAAGTTAGGGCGTGTAGTATTAGTTTTAATTTTGTTGTTGTTTATACCACCTGTTCAACCCCTCGATACAGATACTAGATTTTACTCACGTCTTGGTAATTTTATTGACAATTGGAATAGTATAATTGTCGGAGACTTTAACTGCCCTAATGTTAATTACGAGAATTTTACTGGTAATGAGGAGGGTTTGAGATTGGTTGAGTTTATGGACGATAACTTTTTACGACAGATAGTTACTGAACCAACGTACCAACGTGTGGTGACTATTTTAGATTTGGTGATGAATGGCGAGAATATAGTCGAAGGTTTAGAAGTAGGCGAGAGTTTAGGATGTAGTGATCATCAAATTCTTAGGTTTAAGTTAGCGATAAATAATACTCAGGATAGTAACGTAATAGAAGTCCCTGATTTTCGTAGGGCTAATTTTGATAGTTTTGCTGATAGGATGAGAGTAGTGGACTGGGATAACTTATTTATGGGCAATGACACAAATTTGCGTTGGGTGGCATTTAAAGAAAGTTTTAGGAATATTGAAAGGGAGTTTATTCCTCGTAGGCCCAAGTGCGCTAGAAATTGTGGTAGGCTGAAGTGGTGGACTTGGGAAATAGGAGAGTTTATAAATGAGCGTAATAGAGCGTATAGACTTAGTAAGCGCAATGGCACGGTGGCTAACTTTAATAGATATATCGAGCTCAGACGTCAGGTTAAAAGATCAGTTAGGAATGCCAAGCGTAATTTAGAGATACTTATAGCTGCGGATAGTAAACATAATCCCAAAAAGTTTTTTGAATACGTTAATAATCGTAAGCCGGTTAAAGATAACATAGGCCCTCTAGTGGATGTTAATGGCGCTTTGGCTTCTGATGCTCAGGCGATGGCGGGTATTTTCAATAACTTGTGACAGTTTTTACCGTAGAAGACGTAAATAATGTCCCCGACGTGGACGATATCGTTCCATTTAGTAGCGAGACTATTTTGGATGAAATAACTGTTTACGAGGCTGAGATTGTGCATTATATCGATAGGCTAAAAGTTAGCAAGGCTCCAGGCCATGACACTTTTTATCCCAGACATTTGAAAGAAGTTATCGTAGGCCCCTTAACGAAGATTTTTAATCAGTCACTCGAAACGGGGATTATTCCTGAAGACTTCAAATTAGCTAACGTCACGCCTATTTGAAAAAGGCGACCACGCAGTAGCTAGCAATTATAGGCCCATTAGCTTAACGTCAATTGTCGGTAAACTTTTGGAATCCGTAGTTAGGGATCGTATCATCGATCACCTAGAAAGTTGAGATTTGATTAATAGTAGTCAGCATGGGTTTCGATGCCATAGATTTTGTTTAACTAATTTGTTAGAATTTTATAATGAAATAGTGCACGAATACGATAGGCATAGAGCAGCTGACGTTATTTATTTAGATTTTAAAAAGGCGTTCGATACAGTTCCGCATAGGAGACTAATTGCGAAGGTCAAAGCACAGGGTATATGCATTACGCGGTCAGGTAGCTAACTGGTTAGAAGAATGGCTTCGTGCTAGGAGGCAGAGGGTCGTAGTTAATGGTAGTGAATCGGGGTGGTTAGATGTAGGTAGCGGTGTCCCACAGGGTTCAGTGTTAGGCCCATTGCTATTCGTAATTTACATTAACGACATAGATGTAGGATTGACTAGTAATGTGTCAAAATTCACGGACGATACTAAAATAGGCGGTAAGGTTGTTAACGAGGATGATAGAAATAGGACCCAAGACGATGTAAATATTATTATGGAGTGGACAGATAAGTGGCAGATGCAATTTAACATAGACAAATGTAAAGTTTTGCATATAGTTTCTCGCAACAATAATTACACGTACATGATGGATGATAGGGAGTTAGCGAGCGTTGATGAGGAAGTAGATTTAGGTGTGTGTGTATCTAAGGATTCAAAGGTTAGGAACCAGTGCCTGGAGTCTTTTGCAAAAGCTAATAGGATGTTAGGCTTCATAGCGCGTATTTTCGAATTTAAATCGAAGGATATTATATTGCCCTTTTACAAGTCCCTAGTCAGGCCTCATTTAGAATGCCATTCAGTTTTGGTGCCCATACTTGCGTAAAGATATTGATAGGTTAGAAAGGGTTCAGCGTCGTGCCATGAAACTTATTGCGCAATAAGCCTTATGAAGATAGGATTAAAGAGTTAGACCTGTATTCACTCGAAACTAGAAGATTAAGGGGGGAGCTTATTGAAGTTTTCAAAATCGTTAATAACATCGATAACGTAAATTTTGACATTGTTCACTTTCGATAATAGTAATACTCGCAATAATGGATTTAAGTTGCGTGGCAGATTTTCATTACTAATATCGCTAAAAACTTCTTTACGTTTAAGTAATTGATAAATGGAATAATCTTCCCATGTCAGTCGTTCATTCTACCAGCGTTAATATGTTTAAGAACCATCTTGACAGACATTTTAAAAGTATTAACGTTGTTTAAAATAAAAAAACAAAGTTAGCAACAGGAGCTCTGGTGGTGGTGCTCGAGGATGAGTCTGTTGACAATGAATGCCAGCTTGTGACATGCCAGCGTGTGATGCCAGCAATAAAATTATAAAAAAAAAAAAATTAGACTAACATGAACGTAGATGTAGCTCGTAGCGTAAACTAACCCACTTTTTGTTTAATTTTACCTATTTTTTTACTTTGGATGTCTGTAACTTTTTTCTTGCATGTTTGTAGTTTGCATGGTATGACTGAGAGTTAAGACTGTGTTTGCATGGTTTGTAAGCGTTCTTATTTTACTTCTTTTCATCTTTCACCCCTCTCCTATTCTCTCGGACTATTTTTCTGACTTGTCGGCAGTGGCCGGCGGATGATGATGGTGAGTCTCTCTCCTCTTTTTCTGAATGAAAGTTCACCCACGAATGATAGGTGTTGCTCCTTACTTAACCCCTTATTCTCTTCTCTTCTCTTAACCCCCTACTCTTTCCTTTCTCTCGGGCTAACCTTAGAGTGGATCTTAGGGTCTTTGTTAGCCTTAGCTTCTGTAGATCTGAACAACATTGACACCGCTACAAATAACCTACAAACTTACATACAAATGGTATACAAGACTGGCTCACACACAATAGACTCAAAGTAGCGCCCACAAAATCAACCATCACCTTGCTTACAAGCAACACAAAAGAACACCAGATAACTCCACAGCTTACACTAAACAACACCAACATTGCACACACACTCACAGGACCAAAATACTTGGTCACATAGAACACATCATTATCTTTTGCAAACCACATTCAGGACATTAAAAACAAATGTACATCAAGACTTAACATGTTTAGGGTACCAAGAGGCACAAACTTTGGACACCAGCAGGAAACATCATCACTCATATATGAACAATATATTCGCTCAGGGGGCATTTCAGGACAAATCACCCAAAAATTAAAAAATTTGTCACCACTCCAACCTGGATTTTAATGAAAATTGACATATGGGGTTCTTCCGGGTGCTGATTTCACTGGTTCAAATAAAAAAAGTTCTATGACCCGTAGTTTTTGAGATATGGGCCCCCAAAATCTTGGGGGCCCCACTTTACCACTTAAATTTAATGGGCAGTAACTCCCAAACATCTTGTTATAGACCTATAAAACTATACATTTTTAGAATCAGTATGAAGAGAGCTATTAAATGATACCACATTCAAATGTGTAGAAATTTTTTTTTAATTTATTAAACTTCCATTAATTGTTAAAAGATACAAACAATAAAAAACATGGGTATGAAGTTGCAAGATATTTTAAAAATTATTGAAAAAATATGTACATTGACATTTGTACATTGTACATTGAAATTTTGACATTTTTATGCAGACTAAAATAGAGAACGACAAATGATATATTTACATCCTATGTATAGAGGGGCCAGGTGCCTGGTGACTGGAGGGAAGCCAATGTGACCCCTATCTTTAAGAAAGGGGATCACGAAAGTCCAGGGAACTATTGTCCCATTAGTCTCACTTCAGTTGTAGGTAAATTATTAGAAGGGATAATAGCTGATAGGATCGTTGACCATTTGGATTCCTACAAGCTGCTTGGGGACTCCCAACATGGGTTTAGATGGCATAGGTAGTGTCTCACCAACTTGCTCGAGTTTTTCCACATCATGTTGAGTGAGTACGATAAGAGTAGGGTGATAGATATACTTTATCTCGACTTTCAGAAAGCCTTTGATAAGGTACCTCACCGCTGGCTAATGGCGAAAGTCCACGTGCTGGGTATCGGTGGGGCAATAGGTAGGTGGATTGAAAACTGGCTGAGGAATAGGTGGCAGAGGGTTGTAATTAAAGGGGCTAGTTCGGGTTGGGCCTCGGTCACTAGTGGGGTTCCTCAGGGTTCCGTTTTGGGGCCACTGTTGTTTATCATTTACATAAATGATATAGACTGTGGCATCGTCAGTCGGATCGGCAAATTCGCTGATGACACCAAGCTTGGGGCCAATGTTGGGACGCCCGAAGCGATTGAGCAACTGCGTGCGGACCTAGGTAGGATAGGAGAGTGGTCCGAAAAATGGCAAATGCCATTTAATTTGGGTAAATGCAAAGTGATGCACATTGCCTACGCCAATCCCAAGTCGGACTACTCGATGTTGGGTAGTAATATCGAGGTGACTGATTTAGAAAAGGACTTGGGTGTGCTAATTAGCAGCGACCTTAAGTTTACGAAACAGTGTGTAGAGGTGGAAAAGAAAGCCCAGAAACTATTGGGTTATATCAGGAGGCAATTTCAGTTTCGGAACAAGGAGATTGTGCTCTCACTGTACAATTCCCTTGTTCGGCCGCACCTGGAGTATGCTGTGCAGTTCTGGTCGCCTACCCTCAGGAAAGATATTGAGAGGCTGGAGCGAGTGCAGGCGAGGGCCACTAAGTTAATCCCTTCCGTTAGGCATATGTGTTACAATTGACGGTTACGCGCCCTGAAATTGTTTTCGCGTGAAACTCGGAGGCTGCTCGTCAACTGATCGAGGTTTTCAAGCTCTTATGCGGGTTCAACAATGTCAATTTTAGAAGTATGTTTAGTTTAAATGATAACCCAACCCGTAACAATGGTTGGAAGTTGGATTTGAAGAGGTTTAGGACTAGTGTGTGTGGGAATTACTTTACGTATAAGATCTGTGACACATGGAACAGGTTACCTTCGGAAGTTGTGAACAGTTCTTCTGTGGATCAGTTCAAGAAAAGGTTAGACCAAATCTTGCACACTATTTTAGTGTGTACAAAATTTTGCCTGGCACCCGTTGCCATTGCTACCTCCTCGGTATGGGCTGCAAGGCCTTTTGAGGTTCTTCTTTTCCTTGTAACTTCTTGTAAATATATATATATCTCTCTCTCTCTCTCTCTCTCTCTCTCTCTCTCTCTCTCTCTCTCTCTCTCCTCTCTCCCTCTCTCTCTCTCTCCTCTCTCTCTATCTCTCTCTCTCTCTCTCTCTCTCTCTCTCTCTCCTCTCTCTCTCTCTCTCTCTCTCTCTCTCTCTCTCTCTCTCTCCTCTCTCTCTCTCTCTCTCTCTCTCCTCTCTCTCTCTCTCTCTCTCTCTCTCTCTCTCTCTCCTCTCTCTCTCTCTCTCTCTCTCTCTCTCTCTCTCTCTCTCTCTCTCTCTCTCTTCTTCTCTCTCTCCTCTCTCTCTCTCTCTCTCTCTCTCTCTCTCTCTCTCTCTCTCGCTCTCTCGTCAGTCGGATCGCCAATTCGCTGATGACACCAAGCTTGGGGCCAATGTTGGGACGCCCGAAGCGATCGAGGAACTGCGTGCGGACCTAGGTAGGATAGGAGAGTCTGTGACACATGGAACAGGTTACCTTCGGAAGTTGTGAACAGTTCCTCTGTGGATCAGTTCAAGAAAAGGTTAGACCAAATTTTGCACACTCTTTGAGTGTGTAGAAAATTTTCCGTGGCACCCGTTGCCATTGGTACCTCCTCGGTATGGGCCGCAAGGCCTTTTGAGGTACTTCTTTTCCTTGTAACTCCTTGTAACTCTCTCACTCTCTCTCACTCTCTCTCACTCTCTCTCACTCTCTCTCACTCTCTCTCGAAACTCGAAGGCTACGCGGTCAACTGATCGAGGTTTTCAAGCTCTTACGAGGGTTCAACGATGTCGATTTTAGAGTATGTTTAGTTTAAATGATAACCCAACTCGCAACAATGGTTGGAAGTTGGATTTGAAACGGTTTAGGACTAGTGTGTGTGGGAATTACGTTACGTATAAGATCTGTGACACATGGAACGGTTACCTTCGGAAGTTGTGAACAGTTCCTCTGTGGATCAGTTCAAGAAAAGGTTAGACGAAATCTTGCACACTATTTGAGTGTGTAAAGACATTTAGGACCTCAGTCTGCGGAATTTCTTTTCCTGTAAAATAGTTGATATCTGGAACCAACTTCCCTCAGAGGATGTTTTCCAGTCAAAGTGTAAATCTGTTTAAAAATAGGCTAGACAAAGTACTGAACACACTCATAGTTTAAGATTAAAACCTCAGAAAACTCTGCAGGAGTTCGCTTGCTCGGTGTCTCTGTGAGCAAGCTAAATATAGAGCTATTTATATATTCTCCACTTTCCTGTAAAATTTCCTTGGCTACTTTTCCAGGGTCAAGGTATTTTCTTCACCTTTTTCCGTACCTGCCTCTGGCAGGGAGTGAGGGGAGGGGGTGGGGAGAGAGCCTTCTACTTTTCTATCCAGTTTTTCTACTACTGCTAGGATAGTTGAAAGAAAAATAAACTTTTACAAAAATTTTCCTGGCACCCGTTGCCATTGGTACCTCCTCGGTATGGGCCGCAAGGCCTTTTGAGGTACTTCTTTTCCTTGTAACTCCTCCTTGTAACTCTCTCTCTCTCTCTCCTCTCTCTCTCTCTCTCTCTCTCTCTCTCTCTCCCCCCTTTCAGAAAGCCTTTGATAAGGTACCTCACCGCCGGCTAATGGCGAAAGTGCGCGCGCTGGGTATCGGTGGGGAATAGGTAGGTGGATTGAAAACTGGCTGAGGAATAGGCGGCAGAGGGTGGTAATTAAAGGGGCTAGTTCGGGTTGGGCCTCGGTCACTAGTGGGGTTCCTCAGGTTCCGTTTTGGGGCCGCTGTTGTTTACCATTTACATAAATGATATCGACGGTGGCATCGTCAGTCGGATCGCCAAATTCGCTGATGACACCAAGCTTGGGGCCAATGTTGGACGCCCGAAGCGATCGAGGAACTGCGTGCGGACCTAGGTAGGATAGGAGAGTGGTCCGAAAAATGGCAAAATGCCGTTTAACTTGGGTAAATGCAAAGCGATGCACATTGGCTACGCCAATCCCAAGTCGGACTACTCGATGTTGGGCAGTAATATCGAGGTGACTGATTTAGAAAAGGACTGGGTGTGCTAATTAGCAGCGACCTTAAGTTTACGAAACAGTGTGTAGAGGTGGAAAAGAAAGCCCAGAAACTATTGGGTTATATCTGAAGGCAATTTCAGTTTCGGAACAAGGAGATTGTGCTCTCACTGTACAATTCCCTTGTTCGGCCGTACCTGGAATATGCTGTGCAGTTCTGGTCGCCCACCCTCAGGAAAGATATTGAGAGGCTGGAGCGAGTGCAGGCGAGGGCCACAAAGTTAATCCCTTCTGTTAGGCATATGGGCTACAATCAACGGTTACGCGCGCCCTGAACTTGTTTTCGCTCTGAAACTCGGAGGCTGCGCGGGTCAAACTGATCGAGGTTTTCAAGCTCTTACGAGGTTCAACGATGTCGATTTTAGAAGTATGTTTAGTTTAAATGATAACCCACTCGCAACAATGGTTGGAAGTTGGATTGAAACGGTTTAGGACTAGTGTGTGTGGGAATTACGTTTACGTATAAGATCTGTGACACATGGAACAGGTTACCTTCGGAAGTTGGAACAGTTCCTCTGTGGATCAGTTCAAGAAAAGGTAGACGAAATCTTGCACACTATTTGAGTGTGTAAAGACATTTAGGACCTCAGTGCTGCGGAAATTTCTTTTCCTGTAAAATAGTTGATATCTGGAACCAACTTCCTCAGAGGATGTTTCCAGTCAAAGTGTAAATCTGTTTAAAAACAGGCTAGACAAAGTACTGAACACACTCATAGTTTAAGATTAAAACCTTAGAAAACTCTGCAGGAGTTCGCTTGCTCGGTGTCTCTGTGAGCAAGCTAAATAAATATAGAGCTATTATATATTCTCCACTTTCCTGTAAAATTTCCTTGGCTACTTTTCCAGGGTCAAGGTATTTTCTTCAACCTTTTTCCGTACCTGCCTCTGGCAGGGAGGGAGCGGAGGGTGGGGAGAGAGCCTTCTACTTTTCTATCCAGTTTTCTACTACTGCTAGCATAGTTGAAAGAAAAAATTTTCCCTGGCACCCGTTGCCATTGGTACCTCCTCGGTATGGGCCGCAAGGCCTTTTGAGGTACTTCTTTTCCTTGTAACTCCTTGTAACACCTCTCTCTCTCTCTCTCTCTCTCTCTCTCTTCTCTCTCTCTCTCTCCTCTCTCTCTCTCTCTCTCTCTCTCTCTCTCTCTCTCCAACAATGGTTGGAAGTTGGATTTGAAACGGTTTAGGACTAGTGTGTGTGGGAATTACGTTACGTATAAGATCTGTGACACATGGAACAGGTTACCTTCGGAAGTTGTGAACAGTTCCTCTGTGGATCAGTTCAAGAAAAGGTTAGACGAAATCTTGCACACTATTTGAGTGTGTAAAGACATTTAGGACCTCAGTCTGCGGAAATTTCTTTTCCTGTAAATAGTTGATATCGGAACCAACTTCCCTCAGAGGATGTTTCCAGTCAAAGTGTAAATCTGTTTAAAAATAGGCTAGACAAAGTACAGAACACACTCATAGTTTAAGATTAAAACCTCAGAAAACTAAATATAGAGCTATTTATATATTCTCCACTTTCCTGTAAAATTTCCTTGGCTACTTTTCCAGGGTCAAGGTATTTTCTTCAACCTTTTTCCGTACCTGCCTCTGGCAGGGAGGGAGTGGAGGGTGGGGAGAGAGCCTTCTACTTTTCTATCCAGTTTTCTACTACTGCTAGGATAGTTGAAAGAAAAATAAACGTTTACAAAATTTTCCCTGGCACCCGTTGCCATTGGTACCTCCTCGGTATGGGCCGCAAGGCCTTTTGAGGTACTTCTTTTCCTTGTAACTCCTTGTAACTCTCAAATGTTTGTTAATTATGCTTATTTTTATTATAGATGTGCTTATTTTGAGTCAAATCATATCTTATTTTTGAGATTTACAATTGTGTACTTTGTGATGAAAAATGGTTAGATACTGTGATGATCCTTTACAAAAACATAGAAAAAGATACACAAGGATATAAGAATCGTCAGCCAATCACTTTATGATCGATGTAAATGGAAACTACAAAGTAATACTGTACTATGTAGCAACTGTAGAAAATTATTGACCCAGAGACCAGAGTTGCTATCAACATCACAAAGTGAAGAGTCTGATCACAATCAGTCTTCTGAGAATGTTATTTCAGAAAGCGATGAATATGATCCAAGTATATCAAGTAATGCCAAAGAAGAGGTTTCTCAAGTTCTAGAAAGTCTTGCTGTGACTCCAGTGAAGAAGCATAAGTATTTAATGATAGGTACTTTTTATATTTATATTATTTATTTATAATGCATTTACTTTCAAGACAGTTTTTCAGCAGTTGCTGAAAAACTTATGAAATTAATATTTTGACATATTAAATTTATATAACTTATTAAACTTATGAAATTAATATGTTGACATATTAATTATTATTGTCCATATATATCAAATGGAGTCAAATATTTATTAATTACAAAATTTCAGATGGTTTGGGTTCCTCAAGAAAAAGAAAAAGCTATTCAAACAATAGAAAAAGCATGTCATTCTTTAAAATGAAAGCTAGAAACAAGTTTAGAAATTGAGATCCCAAGCCCATCAAAAGCTACAAAGTTGGATCATGAAACTCAAAGGTATGAATTTTAAAATGATGAGCTATTATTAAGTAGGAATATACCTAAACTAAAACTGAAGCATAAAAACAAAATGTAGGTATTCACCTTTGATAGAAACTAGAAGCACAACTCCCTAAAGATTGGAGATCAATGGGCCCATTAAATCATTTGGAATTTATTTGGTAACAAAATAATTTTTGGTTTAATTTGACTATCTCAAAGAATGCTCATTTTGTTACACTTGAAATCAATATTATAATCCAAAAAATTTAATATATGCACATGTAATGTTTTGTTTATAGCTATTATACATTCATGAATTTGTTTCAGGTCAATGATTCATCTCATGAATGAACTGGTTGAAGCTTTCTATTCTACTTACAGTTATGAGAGGGAACTCAAAATATTGACATTATCTCCATTTACCATATCAAAAACTATAAATCTATTTCAGACAACTGAATATTTAGTTAAGAAAAGCAGAAATATAAAACAAAGACTTGGAATTATTCCTGAAATTGAACCCATGTCAAAAGGAAAAGTAATAACTAAAGGTACTAAAGATTCTGTTCAGAAATTTTTTGAATCGGATGAAATTAGTCATTTGTGCCTAGGTACAAAAGACTGCCTGCGTATCAGAAATGAAAGTGGGTATAAAGAATCTGTGCAGAAAAGACTGGTGTTAATGAATCTGAAAGAAGCTTTTAATATCTATAAAAATAATCCAGATAGTCCCCAAATTGGCTTCTCTAGTTTTGCCAGCCTTTGCCTGAGACATTGTGTTTTAGCTGGAGCTGCTGGTACCCATTCTGTGTGTGTATGTACAATTGTACATGCCACCAGAATGCCAAAATACAATTCTCAGCTTTGGGTGTCAAAGGGTTGGAATAGACAACTCTTGTGGAGAAAGCAGTGTGTGATGTCAACAACAGGAATTGCATGATGCAAATATGTAATGTTTGTCGAAAAGAACAAGGTATTAAGAATTTTTTGCTCACTTTTGAGTGTTAATGATCCTGAATGTGAGGAAATAAAATATAAACAATGGGTTACTACAGATGGATGCAATATGGTTGAAAAAACAGAATCTGTAGATGATTTTATAAATTCATTAAGCACAAAAATTGTCAAATTGACACGTCATCACTTTATAGCAAAGAATCAGAGTGCATTTCTAAAAAACTTGAAGAATAATTTAAATAGCCATACAGCTGTAGTTCTTGGTGACTTTTCAGAAAACTACTCATTTGTAGTACAGGATGCAGCCCAAGGTTTTCATTGGGAAAATACCCAATGCACAGTGCATCCCTTTGTGTTATATTATAAGGAACCAGAAAGTAATGAAACAAAACATTCAAGTTATTGTTTTTTATCTCCAAATAAAAAACATAACACTACAATGGTTTACACTTTTTTAAATACACTCATACCTATTATTAGAAAATTACATTATTTTACTGATGGATGTGCAGGACAATATAAAAATTGTTTCAACTTTGTTAACATTTGTAAACATGAAGATTTTGGACTGGAATGTGAGTGGCATTTCTTTGCCACAAGCCATGGCAAGAGTGCTTGTGATGGGATTGGGGGTACAGTGAAAAGATCTGCAGCCAGAGTGAGTATGCAGAGAACATTCGCAAATCAAATATTTGGTAAAGGCAGGTTTTGAGATTCAGGTGAGAACCCTCTAAAATCAATTTTTGAAGGTGTCAATGATGTTTTCTTTACCCACTTTAATACACCAGAGAATGGTTCCAGAGTGAGGGACCCTCGTCGCCTTGCGTGAGTTGGCTGATCAGTTGGACTCAGTCCTCCTCCTAGGCCACTAAGTTCAAGCTCACTTGTCATTTCTGAAGATTCTGGAGATTGTGTCACTGCAAAGTCTGTTTCAGGTTCCACAGCCACTAAATATGATTGATTATTGGTAGCAATAAATCGAAAAGACGTTAGGGGACTTTGTTTCACTGGCTCCAATTCAGAGGAAGGTAGTTCCTGCCCTGAATCAAAGGATGAGATTGCTACTGGGCATCATTCTCTATGTCCCCATTAACTTTATCCTCCCCACTTGTCTTATCTTGTCTCAAAGAATTTCTGCTGGGAGGTGGCTGTTCATGAAATCTCTCTTCCAACTGATACAGGTTGTGGAGAGTCTGATCTAGAGTCTGCTGAATTTTTCTCAGACGCTCCACAGGTAATGGGTTGAAGCGAAAACCCTTAAAGAATGGTTCATCATGGCTTGGTTCTTCAATTAGAGATGGACCCTTACTCATCTCTACAGGTGTAGGTTGTGGTAGGAATTCAACCTCATAATGGGCATCTCCCAAAAGCCTTTGGTAGTAGCGGTTCTGTTGAAGATATGGTGGAGCCACATTCCACTTTTTCAGATGTTTGTGGTGAACTTTATAAATAGTGGGTTCCTGAGGGTTCATTGACTGAACTTGATAAGTAATTTCATTTGGGTTCACTTTAATTATACAATATGGTCCAGCATACCGAGGTTTGAATTTATTGATGCTCAGGTTGCCAGGATAGTGTATTTTCAGCCCCACCAGCTGGTTTAAGTGATAGGGTTCGAACCGTGGGTGGCCTTCATCCCGATATTGAAGCTGATGGTGGTCTATCCTAGGGCCCTGAGGGAAGATGTGAGCCTGGGATAAGAGACAGGCTGCTGGGGAAATACCAGTCTCCTGATGCTTGGTATTGTTGTAAATGGATACCACCCTGGGCAGATGGTCATCCCAGGTCTCAACCTGGTTCAAACTCATCCGCAAATATTGGGTTAGTGTCCTGTTTACTCGCTCAACAGCCCCATTGGATGTGGGGCAATAGGGAGAAGTCCTTACATGGAGTATATCCAGTTCAAGCAAGGTATCTTCAAATTCCTGGGCTGTGAACTCAGGCCCATTATCACTGAGTAGCTTTTCAGGCAGCCTGGGCAGAAATGGATATACTCGAGTTTTGAATGCTTGTGCTACAGTAGAGGCCCGTTTATTGGGCAGTGGGACCACGGACAACCACTTAGAGAAATGGTCAACCACCACCAATGCACAAACATTCCCCTTTTGAGAGATAGGGTAGGAGATAAGATCTGCTGCAATCAACTCAAAAGGATGTTGGGTTACAATCTTAAACACAGGTGGTGTGTGGAGAATATTGGTAATCTTTGCTCTCTGACACTCCACACAAGAAGTGACTATCTCAGTCACTATGCGATGCAGCTGTGGGTACCAAAAATGTTCCAATAATAGGGCAAGCAATTTATTTCGCCCTAAGTGAGCAAACTCCTTGTGAAAAATGACAGCCCAATCTATAGCAACACCTTTGGCAACAACACAACGCAAGTGGTGGTCTCCCCTATGGTAAATGATGTCATCAATAACTACCAATTGCTGATGATCTCGTTTATATGGTTGTAGGTTTCCAGTATATCGTTTTGCTGTCCATTGTTGCTTAATCCCCTTTTTAAGGCGATAGGTGAGGGTCAAGTTTTTGTAAGGTTATGACATCTTCCAGGGACAATGCCCCTCCTTCTTTTGGGAGTTGTTCTCCTTCTCTCAAAGGAATCACTGGACAGATGTCCACCACAACTGATGTCAGTTCCAATTGTGGTGTAAGGTTATCATGGTAGATTCCCCTCCCCACTAGCCTCTGTGTCAGGTGCAAGGTCCTCCTCCATGCTATCATCAAGCAGTGTAAATTCTTCAAAGGGGCTATCAGTTTCCCTATTCACATTTAGAATTTCAGGGGAAGGCTTATCATTTGATTGACCAGGTAGGTGTATAGGGTTTAACCAATTGTAATGGATCCCAGCGAGGCACTGCAGATAACACCGATCATGGTAGTTGTCAGAACCATACTTTAAGGGAGCTCGATCTCCATGATATACCCAAATCTCTACCTTATTCATATCACTATAAACTTGGATCAACCGTGGGGTTGGGATCTGACCAACATGTTTCATCAGATTCAGCTGACGGGTGATAGCTTTATCAGAAGAGATCCCATACTTATTTCGCCTGTTAATTAGTTCTGCTACTGTTGCTTCTCTGATTTCCTATGATGATCCATTGTGCCACTACTCCACAAGGATAGACAATAAAAGAGGGAATCTCCTCCCCCTGGGACTTCAGTCTTTATGAATCCTTTTGGAGTGGCATTTGATCGGTTGTCATATTGATCCAATGATTCTTGACAATTGTCAATTGGAGACCTGGATAGTGCATCTGCGATACAATTCTGTTTCCCAGGTATGTACACTAGCTCATATTCAATGCTACTCAGCTCTTCCAGTGTGCGAGCAACTCTGTTATTTACTAATGGCATATTGTAAAGGAAGGTTAAAGGTTGATGATCAGTAAAAATTTTAACTTTAATTCCATAAAGGAAGGGTTTTAGGGTCCTCACAGCCCATCGAATAGCAGCTAATTCTCGTTCAGTGGTTGAGTACTTTTGTTCAGCCCTATTGAATGTGGTTGAAACAAAGGCTATGGGCCTATTATTTCCTTCCTGCTCTTGGGACAAGCAAGCCCCAGCTCCAATGTTAGAAGCATCTACATGGAGCTGTAGGGGTTTAGCTTCCTTTGACCTATCAGGGTATGTCAACAAGATCGGACTAACTAAGGCCTCCTTTAGTTTATCAAACGCAGTCTGGCAACTCGCTGTCCAAGTCAGCGTCTTGCGGCCTGTAAGTTCACTAAGAGGCTTTGCTATCTCTGAGCAATTTTGGATGTGTCGGCGATAGAAATTAACCATCCCTAAGAATTGGCGGAGTCTTCTGATGGTGTTTGGGATTGGAAACTTGGCAATACCTTCTAGGTTCTTTACCAGTGGGACCATCCCCTTGGATGACACCTGATGTCCCAGGAATGTCACTTCCTCTCGGCAAAGCTCAGTCTTTGAGGGTTTGATCTTAAAACCATTAGATTCCAAGGCATGCAAGACCTTTCCCAGAATTTCAAGATGTTCAGGGAAGGTGCGGCTTACTACCATTATATCATCAAGGTAGACCATGCATTGAGTCCATGGGATCCCAGATAATGCCATCATCATGGCTCGTTGAAAGGTAGCTGGACCATTTTTCACCCCAAACGGCATTCTGAGAAATTCCCAATGGGAAAGAGGGGTGGAGAATGCAGTTTTCTCAACACTGGATTCCTCCATCTCAACCTGATAATACCCTTTGACTAAATCAATGGTAGAAAAGTATTGCATTCCATGCAAATTGAAGAGAGTGTCAATCAAATTAGGTAATGGAAAGCAATCTCGTTTTGTTATTTTGTTGAGCTCTCGATAATCAATGCATAACCGTATTGACCCATCACTTTTCTTAATTGGCACGACAGGTGCAGAGTATGGGGAGAAACTTCGTCTGATGATACCATCTTCCTCCAGCTGTTGGCAGTGCTCTTCAATGTCCTGCAGTACAGGTCCTTGGACTCGCCTTACTGGGATATGGACTGGAAGCCTGTGTTCTGTTTCAATCTGATGCTTGATAATGGTTGTGTGGCCAACATCCCCATCACCATGACTAATAGCTCCTTGGTGGCACAGCAACAACTGGACTAACTGGTCCTTTTGTTCTGCTGAGAGAGATGTATTTGTCAACTCAAAAGCATCAACCATCATTTGTGAAGTCCAGTCCTCCTGATTTTTAGAAGTTTTTGAACTGTCAGTGAAGTCCACCAGATGTACAGTGAGTCCTTACCCTGCAATTTCATAGCCTTCCCAATTAAGTTTCCTCTGGAGATCTTCTGTGAGAAGTCTCCAAGGTTGAATACCGCAACCAAAAAGTTGTCTTCTGTGACATTCATTAATCCAGGTTGTATAATCAAATCTTTTACGAGGAGTTACTTTCCAAATAAGTTAACTCATGATCAGGGTTGTATCCTTGGAGGCGGAAACATGCCTCTATCATTTGACAGGTGCGGGGCGCAACTTCAACATCTTCCACACTTTCACATTCAAGGCTGGTTGGAAGTGGCTGTTGAGCATCTTGGGCAACTGTGATAAGTTGGCTTCCCTTCCGAGTGAGGAGTTCTCGTTTAGCCAAGTCAGGAAGCAAACTATCAGTCTGTAACATGTTTACCCCACAGATCAGATCAAAGTCTGAGACATGGTCTCTCACAACCACAAACTCAATTGGTTGTGTTTCAAAATTGGGAAACATGAGTGTGACTGTACAACCACCCAGAACTGGTACAATGTGTTTACCTATACCCCTAATCCCCTTGAGAGGTACTTCCTTTAGTGGGAATTTATCAGAGGGAAGTTGATGGTAACATGAAGCTGACATCAAACTGACTGCAGCACCTGTATCCACAAGAGCTGACAATGGGCCTGTGTGGGGAGAGCTTTTTATTCTTGGCCGGATGACTAAGGCATTGCTTGATTGCTGCTCTTGTCTCAGGTCCAGAACTTCAGCCAATTCATCTTCAGTGTTCACTGGCTGCTCTTCATCCCTCTCTAGGGTTCCAACTTGTTCAACATCTTCCACTGTCTCATCTTCAGTCTCACTCTGGGGGGCCTCAAGGTAGTTGTGTGCAATCTGACTTGCTAATGGATATTGCCTGATGGTGTTGCTTCCTGGGAAGCAATGATGCCTCCAAAAGACCGTTCATTGCTAGCATGCTGGGGTAGCTCTGGCATGCGGCCTTCCATGACAGAGCTATCTAGTTTCCCAATTCTGGTGCTAGTTCTTGTGGTGGTGGGACCAACCCTTGGTCACTCATGCAATCTTGACCCAAATGTGGTCCTCCACAACTTGGGCATTGTGGCCTCTCCATTAAATAGTTCTTCTGAGTAGGACACTGTGCAGGGCTATGTCCATGTTGCTTACAACGTATGCAAATGTTCCTGGCAGTATAGCAATCTTGATGGAGATGACCCCGCTTTCCACACCAATGACATAAAGGACGCGAGGGACATTGACCCTTTGTATGCCCTGACTGCTGACAATGGGTACATGTCCTGTGGTCTCTTGGTGCTGCTGCAACTTGCTGAAAGTTATTGGCTGGTGGGTGAGACTGACCCCTAGGGAAGTTTGCTGCAGTTCTCACTTTTCTTCCATTGGGCCCCCTTAGCCTTCCTTGACTGTTTGTTGCAGTAGACTGAGGGGCAACCATGGGTAGTTCTTGCTTTAATACAACTGGTGGTGAACTCAGATATGGTGTGTGTGTTGACTGGTGTGGGATTTGTTCAATATAGTTAGGTGGCCAATTCCATGAAGAAGGTGGATAAGCACACTGATTCAATGGGGGTGCTGCTTGAGCTGTAGGAAGGGCTGGTGCTGGATGTCTATGTGCCAAATTTCAGATTGTGGCTTCACAGAGGATTGGGATGTCTGCCACTGACCCACTGGTGGGGATGTTTCTTGGGTGCATCTAGTGGTGGTTCCAGCTTGACCTGCCAAGAGGGACTCTGTGGAGTTTAAGTCCGCTAGTGCCACAAGCTTCTCCCATGAGATCTTCATTCCTAGTAAGGTCCTTTGAGTATGGATGATCCTGGTCAGCTCCTGCCTCAACTCCAAGGGCAACCCAGATATAAACTATCTTTAACTATACGGAGTTGAGTGACATCCATACCAGGGAAGCACTGACAGGCTAGGGTTATTACTCTAAGGGCATAAGCAGAGACAGTCTCATGTGAGTGCTTGGTAGCCTCCATAAAGTCCTGACTCTGACTTTCTTCTTTCTTTCTTTGCTCTTTCTCATACCAGGATATTAAATGAGCCTTCAGTGTCCCATAATCACTAGTAGCTTCCGCATTACTCGATAAATTTCTAAGGCAGAGCCATCGAGGTAATTAGCTGAAAGGGATCCCATCCTTTCGAGGGAACCTGGATATTCTTGCTCAAAATATTTCTCAAAGGTTCTCACAAACTCATGAAAATCATGTCCTTCACTCAGGCAGTATTTTTCCGGTGGAAGAACCTTAGGTGTATGGATATTAGCCAGTATTTGAGACATCATGGCCATGGTCTGAGCATTCTGCATAACCATTTGCTGAAGAATTGCCAATGATGGTTGGTCAATGCCCCCATCCTTAGGAGTTCCTGCCATAGGTGGTGACGGACATGCTGGTCTCTCAGGGGTTGTTCCTATTGGCTGTAAAGTAGCAGCTATTTCCCTACTGCCACCCCTGTCATGGTTATATGGGAAATTAGTGCCAGAAGTCAAGATGGGACTAGCTATTGTGCTTACAGTGACTGTTGATGAAGCCACAGCAGTGGTGATAGTGGTGGTAAATTGACTGGCAAGACCTGTTGTGTCACCCATTCTCTTGTTTGCTCTTCTTGTGAATAATTCTGTTTCTCAACTGTTCTTGTGCAGTGTGGAGAGTGCTGGGAATACTGGCAAGAGAATAGGGGCTTCTAGTCAATACTAATGCTTTCTATTGATGCTCCCCTTCAATCTTCCGGGTCTGGGCACCAGTGAAACGGGGGCGTGATGCCGGTAAGTGTATCTGTGTAAAGATGCGTTTGCGTTACTCACCTACCGGATACTCTGTTAGTGGGGTCATGGCAGCTGCGGCTGGTTGTGGAGATGGGAGATTTAGCTGCCAGTGAGAACCACCCAGAGGGCCTTAATAAAAATCCTTTGACTTCAGCACCAACTGCACTGCTAAGAATGAGAGAAATGAGGTGAGCAAGTTACCAATTTTAGTGTGGTTGAGATTATGTCAGATAGGCAGCTCCTACCAATCTGAAACTGGGTTCTCACCTTTAAGATCTCTGGGGCATAGCCAGTCTGCCTCTTTTAACGACTTACTCTTCGGCTTATGGTGGGAGGATTTAGGAAAAGTAAAATGTCCTTTGCCTAATTTAATCAACGAAACAACAATAACACTTACAAGGTTAACTGCATCCGCAGGCAAGTTTTTACAGGTAATTAAAGAAAATATGAACAATTTTATTGATCATACACCAATGTGTATTCAGAACCAACTAAGCACTTGAAAAAAATTATTACTACAAAACAAAAGAAACAAACATCATTAGTCCCATACCACACACAAAAATGTCAACATAAAATAAAACCATTAAATTATGGGCCATCACCAGCCCATTACCACACAAAGGAGACAAGACTTACAGAAAAAAATAACTTACAAACTAATGCAAAAAAAAAAAAAACAAAGAATATTAGTTACTAGGGCAAGGTCAATGAGCTACCCAAATTGTATAAACCTGCTAAGTCCCAGATGTCTCATTTTAAACTCCACTTCATCTCATAATCATTAAATGTATTCTTGGCTCAATCAGTACACACAAAAGCAATGTTTATACAGATACACTTACCGGCATCACGCCCCCGTTTCAATGTCACATTCGGCGCGAGAGGGCGCCGCTGCAATGGCTAAAACGTGAAGTGGGCTAGACTCGTGCTTGCCACGGGCATTCTTAAATCGGACGTGTTGAAACCACATTCGTCTACGAATAGCCACGGGAAAATCTTCCAGCAGTTCTGGCAACGTTTCTTCA
>JAJOZX010012347.1:0-12500 GCA_023014485.1 Bathynomus jamesi | reverse complement strand
AGGAATGTTCTGTGGGTCAAGTAGGTGCCAGGAGATTTTCCATCTTCATAGGTGAAGGTGAGGTGATGATCTGCATCAACACACTTTCTGAGAACAGTTTCCCCTTCAGGTGTGTGTGTTTCTTTGTAAGTCATGGTATTCTCGTCAACCTTCCCATCCACACCAACACAAATGAGCTCTCTCTTTTCTCTGATTCACACCCTCACTAACTACCCTAATTTGGGCTTTGGCCCTGTCTAATTTGCACTTGTCAATCATGATGTGATTGATGTCAACTTCAGGTCTCAGTAGGTGTTTGATGTCATGGAGCAAAGCATTCCCAAGAGCTGCACCCAGATTTGATGAACATTCACTCTGACAAGTTCCATAGCATATCTGGGAAACTTTAAAAGGCTGTAGTCTCCTGAAGGCCTCTTCCTAGGCTGCCATTCATCATCTCCTTCCTGAAAATAAATGGAAAATATTAATGCGTTTATTTATTGTTAATTTGTTAATTTATTAATTTATTTATAATTAATATAAATAAAAGAAAACTAACCTCGCCACCAGATGAACTGCTTGTAAGTCCAGGCAACTCTGTAGGCTGTATGAAAGATCCTACTAGCTCAACTTCCTCCTGAGGTAGTACATGTTGCTGCCCTTGTTTGGCCTTCCTGTCTCTTTTGGCAACAGCTGTGTCCACTGAAGACAGCTGGTATGCACCCTTAGGACCTGTTTTGGATCGCTGATCATGAAGGTATGCTCTTTCTTCAAGTGGCACCTTTGAATTTCAAGGGCAAACACAGATGATGTGTTCTTGTGTACACTTGTCCTTCTTACAGTATACTCTTGAATCACCAAGGCAAAATATCCAAAGAACAAGAACAGGAACAGGCAGAAATATCAAAAAGTTTGTCCAAGTTAGCATCCAGATTTCACTTGACACTTGCCTTAGCATGCTTGCGATTAATGTCTTTCACAAGAGTGAGTAGGTCTTTAACCTTTCTGTCAATGGATTTGTCATTAATCAAAGGCAGCCTTGGATTCACTGAAGACCAAATGGATTTTAAATCCTTGCTAACTTGCTGCACTAAGGCCCAAAAATCTGCACCAGGGTTAGCATGATTAAGGTCATAATAGTATTGAATCAGCTGCCTGTAAGTGCTTGGTTCGGTCATTAATAATTCACAAGGACCACCTCCATACTTTTCTTCACTTTTCTTTCGGGTCAGGTGTCTTGTTTTCGCTTTTGGCATTATTTACACCGGAAAATCTGAAACATAATGAAAAGTGTTAATGTGAATAGCAATATGTAAGAAATAAGCATGAATGGTCACAGGAAATATAATATTTTACCATTATTTTTTAATAAATATGCATAATTATATTAAAAATACAATCAAAACGTTGATATTTATGCTTATACTAGAAACAAGTTAATAATTTTGGGTTTGCTTTGTTTTGGTTGTGCGTATGCCGCATACAGGATTTTACGCATGAAGCAACAACAGAAAAAATTAAAAACTTAAAAGCTAAATTCGCATTCTGAACTTTTATCAAAATGCATCTCTGTGATTTTCACGTTTCATAGATGAAACTACAACTACTGGATGTTTATTCGCTTTCTGGTACCAACTTTGACCACCCCTAATATTATATATATATATATATATATGTGTGATAAAACAATAAAGTATTGGAAATTTCATCTTCTAAATAGTCTTTTATTTGTAATTTTGGAAAAATCGTACTTTGAAATATCGGCTGATACCAATATCGATAAAAATCTACCGATATCACCGATACCGATATATTGGTACATCCTTAGTAATAGATGAAAAATAAAGTAATAGTAATGGAACAAATCAAAAGTAACAGTAATAGAAACCAGTAATGGACCCCATGTCTGAGATATATATATATATATATATATATATATATAATATATATATATATATATATATATATATATGTGTGTGTGTGTGTGTGTATATATATATATATATATATATACTATATATATATATATATATATATATATATATATATATATAGTAAACCCTCGATAAGTTGGACTATATAGGGCTCTAGCCAGTCTGACTCATCACGAATTACCTTAATTACACCCCCCCCCCCCTATTTACCCCTAAAGAAACATAAATACTCTAACCTTTTAAGTTTGATTAGTGAGTCTAATACAATGTTCAAAATAAACAAATGGGGGGTCATTCCATGTCAACTCAGCCACAAAATGGCACTTTTTGCACTCACCCCTTTCAATTTTGCTCATACTTGGCACAATAGCAGATATACATGCCAAACTTAAATTCCCAAATTATTAGAGCTGACTGACCTTTGGTTACTGAGATACAAGGTCACAAAGTTGTGACATTTTGACCTTTTTTGCGTTAAATGACTATTTTCAAAACGGTGTAACTAAAAAACTATTAAAGCTAGAGCATTGATTTTGGTCTCATTTTAAAGCTCTTTAGTAGCCCCTTGTTTATTGTCTCTTGTTAAATATCTCTACTGTGAAAAATAAAAAAATCCCTTCAAAAGTTGACCTTTGACCTTGAATAAAAAAAAAATACCTTCTCCTAAAAAATTCAATTTTTTTACATTAATACCTTGAGTCATGTACAACAAAATCCCAAGAAGCTGTAAGTGGCTGATAACTAGTTCAATGTATAAAAAATAAATGAAGTTGGCATCATTCTTCAATTTTAGATTTTTTTTGTCAGTTCATTTATTTAAAAGTTCTGTTCTGATATAGTGTCAGTGAAGACTTAGTTCAACTTAACATTATTAGTTCAAAAACCTTTTTGTGACCTGTGCCAAAAGAAGTCTTTTAAAAGACAACCAGGGTTAAACCCCTCGACAGCCCCAAATCTACTGGAGTAGCGCTGATCCAAAGGCCCAACTAGTATATAAGTACTGTCAACTTTACAGAGTTGACTCCTGACTTCAAGTTAAAGTTAATTTATTTTTACTAAATACATGTATAAAAATTTATTTAATAATTCATTAATTGTTCATTGTTTTCTTTTCAGGATTTTCTTTGTGCTTTTGTGATTTCAGAGTACAAACATGGAACATTTAAAACTGAAACAGAAGTGTGCTGATCCTTTGCTGCGTCACAAAGGTCACAAAGAAGAGTTTGAGAATTGTACCACAGGAACTTGTAAATAAGTTTCCCGATCTGCACTTAACACTACATCACAGACTTTGTAAGCAGTGTAGAGAACATCTTGAGTCCTTGCCTGAGAAAGGAATAGGCACTTTGAATTCAGACATAAATGATGATTCTTCTTGTAGTAGTGAACCACCTGAAGATCTTGAGAAAATTGAAAATGTTGACAATAGTGATGCATCAACTTCAGAGCAAAACCATGAGATGTGTACTTTGAATGCTTCTTTTGTTTCAATTGGTGAATCACCCATAAAAAAGAGAAAGCTTGTAGAGCAAAAGTCATATGGAGCTAAAAAACTAAGCAAGGTGACAGAGACAGTTAAGAAGAGAATGGAAACAGTTGCAGGAAAAGAGATTTCTGACTCACAATTTAAGGAGCCATCTGGAGATGTAGACTGTTTAGAAATAATAAATCAACTCAAGGAAAAATTCAAAAATGAAAATACTAAAAGAAGTGATAAAATAAAAATCCTCACTGTATTGCCCAAAAGTTGGAGCATTAGGAAAATTGCTTCAGAATTTAACACAACAAGGCATACAGCATCTATTGCTAAAAAAATAGTTGAAGAAAAAGGTGTCCTTTCAGACCCAAATCCAAAGGGTGGGAAAAGAATTAAACAGGATACTGTTGACGCTATTAAAGCATTTTATCTTTCAGAAGACATCAGTAGAACAATGCCAGGAAAGAAAGACTATTGTAGTATCATTGACAATGAAAGAGGAAGGATACATTTGCAAAAGCATCTTTTACTTTGCAATTTAAAAGAAGCCTATCATATTTTCAAAGAAAGAAATCCTTTGGTTAAGGTGGGATTCAGTAAATTTGCAGAATTGCGTCCAAAGCAGTGTGTTATTGCTGGAGCAACAGGAACTCACTCAGTATGTGTCTGTACAATTCATCAGAATGCCAAACTTATGTTTGTAGGAGCTGAATTAGAAAAACTAACTGCAAATGATGACACACCTATTAAGAATGTACGTCATTGTGTTGCCTTTATGGAATGCAATCCTGCCTCACAGAAATGCTGCCTCAGACAATGTGAACAATGTGGAGATCCATCAGATTTAAAAAACAGACTACTGGACATATTTACAAACAACTTCATTGATATCATAAATTTTAAAAAGTGGACCAATACAGATCGGTCAAATCTTGAATCAGTAGAACTGAATACAGATGAATATATTGACCAATTCTGTAACCAACTGAAAGAATACCAGATACATGACTTCAAGACAAAGATGCAAGCAACTTATTACCGTGAAACAAAAATGTCTTTGAAAGATGGTGAGGTCCTTGCTGTGTGTGATTTTGCTGAAAATTATTCCTTTATTCTTCAAGATGAGGTTCAGAGCTTTCACTGGAACAATGAGATGGCTACTCTACATCCATTTGTTATTTACTATAAAAAGGAAGATGAGATTGCTCACCTTAGCTTTGTTATTATTTCAGAGTGTAACATCCATAACACAGTTGCTGTACATTTGTTTCAAAAGCATCTGATAAAATTCCTAAAAGATAATATCTCATCCATCGGTTCCATCCACAAAATAATTTACTTTTCAGATGGGTGTGCAGGACAGTATAAGAACTGCAAAAACTTTTTGAATCTTTGCCATCACAGAGATGATTTTGGAATTGAGGCAGAATGGAATTTTTTTGCAACAAGTCATGGAAAGGGACCCTGTGATGGTGTTGGAGGCACAGTTAAGAGATTAGCTGCAAAAGCTAGTCTACAACGACCTTATGATGAACAGATCCTTACTGCAGAACAGTTATATACATTTGCAAGTGAAAATATTGTAAATATAAAATGTCATTTTTCAACCAATAAAGAGCATGAAGAGGAAAGCCAACTTCTCCAAGAAAGACACTCAACTGCAAGGACTATTGCTGGTACACAGAAATTACACCATTTACAGCCAGTTTCATTGACTTCTCTTAAGGTTAAACATTATTCATTATCAGATTATTCAAATATTGAGAAAGTTACTGAAAAGGAAGAAGTTGTGACTGAGGAGAAAATACATGGTTTTGTTACTGCTGCATATGATGGCCATTGGTGGGTGGCATATGTGCTGGAAAAGATACCAGAGAATAGAGAAGTAAAAGTCACATTCCTTCATCCTCATGGCCCAAACCCATCATTTGTGTATCCTGGTCGACCAGATGAATTAATCTTACCATATTCAGATATTCTAACACAAGTTGAGGCATCTACTACTAATGGACGAACATACAGGATTTGCAAAGAAGTTACTTTGAAGGCATCCAAAGCTTTGGCAGATCTACAGCACAGAAAGGTAAGAATTCAAAATTAAAATGGTCATGTAACATATTTTAAGTTGTGATAAATGGAAATCAATGAGCACTATACCTATACATATTGTATGTACATTTTAATATGTTACTTGTATTTGTTAATTAGGTAGCTATCTAGGTATACATTAAAAATTGTTTTCTCTTCTAGAAATCACAATAAATTGGGTGGCCCACAAGAATCTTGTCAACTACTGAAAACCATCACATACATGCACAACATACAGGTGAGGTGGGTAAAGAACAAATATTTAAAAATAAGCATTTGCTTGTTTGTAGAAGGCTGCAGATAGTATGTAGATATGGGTTGTATTTGTAAGAGATTGAGCTGACCTTAGACAAAAATGGTTACTGACATACAAGGTCACAAAGTCATGACTTTTTGACAATTTTTGTATAAAATGACTTTTTTCAAAATGTTGCTTGAATTCATTATTTTTTATACATTGAACTAGTTATCAGCCACTTACAGCTTCTTGGGATTTTGTTGTACATGACTCAAGGTATTAATGTAAAAAAATTGAATTTTTTAGGAGAAGGTATTTTTTTTTTATTCAAGGTCAAAGGTCAACTTTTGAAGGGATTTTTTTATTTTTCACAGTAGAGATATTTAACAAGAGACAATAAACAAGGGGCTACTAAAGAGCTTTAAAATGAGACCAAAATCAATGCTCTAGCTTTAATAGTTTTTTAGTTACACCATTTTGAAAATAGTCATTTAACGCAAAAAAGGTCAAAATGTCACAACTTTGTGACCTTGTATCTCAGTAACCAAAGGTCAGTCAGCTCTAATAATTTGGGAATTTAAGTTTGGCATGTATATCTGCTATTGTGCCAAGTATGAGCAAAATTGAAAGGGGTGTGTTTTAGGTGGCTGACTTGACATGGAATGACCCAAAATAAACATCAAAAAACAATAAAACTTTGTTTCACTTAATGTTGCTGGAATTATTTTGAGCGCGAAACACACACAATTTTATTGTTTACCTTTTCGTACAATGCAGTATTAAAAAAACACCTAACTTAGTAAAAGAAACAAAATAATAATGGCACTTGACATAGGAAATAAAACACTTCTCTCAGTAAAATAAACAAAAGAATAATATTAGCACTTCACAGAGGACAGAGTCTGACTCATCCTGAATTCTGACTCCTCGAAGTCTGACTTATTGAGGGTTTACTGTATATACCCTATATATTAGGGTGGTCCAAAAATTAAAATTTTGTAATTTTTTACCTCCACATGACTGCTCCTGTTCCTATATCTATCAAACATCTCCATGCCAGATTTCAGCCTCATTGAATGATATTTACTGGTTGCTAGAATTTCATTTTACTACTCATTTTCTAGTGGATTGATTGGGTTAAAAAATGAAAAAACAAGGGCAAATACTAGTTTGTTTGAAAGCAGATTAAATCTCAAAGAAAACAGCTTATTTTTTTTAGAAAGCAGAATAACTCTTAAAGAGAGATTAATTTTTAAAGAACAAAAATGATGTTTGATAGAAAATTACATTTATCATTCGTTTATAATATACATCATTATTTAGATTGATGCTTCATCACTGACTCCTTCGAAGATGGTGAGTAGTCTTATTGATGTTTTGCTACTAATTGGAGAATTAATTATTTTTGTTCTTCATCCTTCGTCAAAGATTTATATTTGCCTTGATAAGGGTGATACCCCTCTCCACCGAATCATTGACAACTTTTAGGTTGATCGCTATGTATCAAAACTCTTGAAAGCAATCTTCCTCAATCCAGGAATTGGGATTGGTCCTCAGGAAGGTATCCTCCACTGCCTTCCTTCTTTAACAGATTGAAGATTCCCAGGGTCCTTTTGGTGACCATTTCATACAAATTCAAATCTTCAATGTTTCCTTCAAGCATCAATTGATGAGTAACAGTGGTATTCTTGTTATGTTGGAGGTTTATGACCATCTTCCATTTGGTCTCAGCATTGACTCTAGGATCGAAGAATACAAGGCTGATAAGATGCTCTCCAAGATACCACAGGTGCCATTGAAGAGATGTGTATACTGCTTTGGAAATGGTCATATTTGGGTACTTTTGCAAGATTTTAAGAAGCAGAATATCATTGAAAGGAACATTGATTCCGATGGGGGCCTCATTCCAAAAATGTGTGTAGACCAAGGCGATAAACAGAGAGAGCTCGGTGATATTCTATGTCTCACGTGCTGTCAGCTGTAGTTGATGCTTGAACAGATAAATTTTGAGGATGTAGATGACCTTGGCCATCCAGCGTGCATGGTGAGTTGGTCCTGGAGTGTGGACCTTGACTTCTTTCTCATCATGGCATCCGAGGAAGGTGAGGCAGAGTCGTAGCAATTCCTCGTAGTCATCACACAGTTGTTTAGACTCCAGTGCCTTTGTGAAGTACTGGATCATTTCCTCTCGAAGCTGGAACATCTTTAGATCTCTGAATAGGTTGTTTGAAGCCTTCATGAAGGAATCCTTCTGAAGTGATGGCCATTTTTTCTGAAAATGTTTAAAGTGTGTCATTTCCGGGCCACCTGTGGGTCCAAGAAGTACATTGCAGGTGTTTGTCAAGATGACTTCAAGGCTATGATGTCGACAAGCGATCCAGACAAGTTCCCTCCCTACTGCTTTTTCAATCATGGTACAGGTTCCCCTGTGAAGGCCAGTATTAGACGCAGTTGTGTCAAATACGAGACCTTGGGTCTCACCACGAAGATTCCAGTCAGCAATCATCAAAATGCAAGCCTTGGCCTGTTCTCCTGTAGCTCGTTGTATTTTTGGCATGGCTAGGAGTTTTTCCATCCCATTTCCCATAATAATTACTGTGATTCATTTGGCTGTTTCCTTTGCGCTGCTGATGTCAGGAATTAGTTTCCTATCCCAGTGAAGAAGGGGTCCTTTGACAGAAAACAAAGCTTGATCCTCTTTGGCTGCTGCCTGCCTTGCTTGCCTTCTTGAATGATGGATGGAGCTGCATGAAAGAGTCTATTGTAGAAATATCATAGCCCAGGGCTTGAGTGACTGATCCAGCAATGAAGACTGCTCCTCGATTGGGAAGGTTGACGCAATCAAGAGCAGCAACCACATCTGGTGATGTGAAGATATTGTTTCATTTTGGAGGATGAGAGTGTACATCTGCTCTTCTGGTTGAAGTCAATGGACGATAATCATCGTCTTAGTGTTGAATTCTTCAGAGGATGAAGTGGATGTGCTGAATGATGGAAGAGCAGTGGCTCCAGCCTGGAATGCAGCCTCTTTCTTTGTACCTTAGAGCTTTGTCAGTATCTTTCTCCTGTCAACATCTCTTGTGGTATTCCTTGGCAAAATTAATCTTGTCAAGGCCTGCCATACTGCAGGAAAAGACATCATCTTGTTGCATCATCAGGAATTGGTGGTCTTCTTCATTGTCTATCACCTTCAAGGCGTCCTTCAAGGCATCCTTTGAGGCAACGTCGAAAAGCTCTGAGAGAGTCTTGGAATATGCTCTCTTTCACTCTGCAGCTTTGTAGCTGCATCTTGCGGTTTTTCTTCAATGCAAGGAACTCTTTGTACAGCTTTGACAACTTCCTAATGTAGGAATCGGCTCGCTGTGTCAGAATCCTTGCTCTCTGCCATACTTGCAGGGCCTCTCTGCAGGCCAAGTTGTAGCTCTCTTTCAAGGTCTTGGACTGTTCATGGTGGTGAAACTGAACCAAACGAAGCACATCACCACATGTGGGTAGCCTTGCAGTTGATAACTCATTGCTGGGCTTTCCTAGAACCCACATTTCTGCAGATGAGTGAGTATTTCTATCCATAACCTGAAAAATGAAAGAAAATAATGCATTAACTGTTTAGCACCAAAGCACAATTATACAAGTGTTAAAGTAAAAAATTGCAGTCAAAATAAATAAAGTAAAAAAATTGGTTACAGTGTCTAGTGGTTGATGGGTAGGAACATAGCCAAATTTTAAAAATATATTAAGAATAAGTAAATAAACCATTCATGAAGAGATTCAGGAAGTCCACATTTCCCTAGACTTCTTGGCAGGGGTTCACTGGACTCAGTTGAGGCTCTAAAAATTTTTGACAACCCAGAGTTAATGAAGTGCTGCTGCAATAGAAAGTAGTAGACTATTATCTATTACTTTGCCTTCTATTAGTATTACTATTGCAGCCAAAAGATTATGATCTATTACTATTACTAAATATTACATTACCCCATGTCTTATATTTTTTTTTTTTTTAAGTTCGGGAAGAACCGATTCGCCTCTATTTAAAAGGGCATATCTCAGCGGAAAAACAAAGAAAAAGTGAGAGGAAAGACAGAGGAAAAAGAAAGGGTGGAGGGGACAGTCGAAGTGGAAAAAGACCAAGGACCGCAGGATCGAGCCCCATCATCCTTGGGTGCTAGGGCCGGGAGGGTGCACGTGAAACCTCCAGGAACAAGCACGTACAAACGAGCACAAAGAGCACTCAAGAGCACGAGCTTAGAACCCCCTTGCGGGGAGCCCATGTCTTATATATATATATATATATATATATATATATATATATATATATACACTAAAATCACAAAATAACACGTGATCTTATTAATAAGCAAACAACCATGTGAAAAATATTTGATGAAAAGAACCATGAAGGAAAGGAAAAGTGGGTTCCTGAGGATGTCATTAGATGAAAGTGCTTGAGCACCATTCTGTTTTTCCTTTCCTTCATGGTTCTTTTCACCATTTATATATATCGCTAAAAGTTACATTTGCTCCCATTTCATACTGTCTTTTGCATCACTTTCCTACATGGAAAATAGCTACTACTTTATTGTTGGAGATATTTTGGGGGGTTCAGTTTAGGTTAGGTTAAGTTAACCTAACCTAAAATAAAACAAAAAACTGGGTGTATAAAATTCTGAGGTTAGTAGGTATGAAGGTGGTAGTAATTTGAGTTTGATTTTTTTTTAATTAAAATGGTAATGAATGAAATTCAAAAAAATAATCATTACATGTAGGTATAGAGTAAAAGGCACATTCTTTAAACTTTTTAATGGACCCTATTCCTACCTTAATGCAAGTGTGATAAAAAATTTGAAAAAATGAAAGACATTATATGTAGTTGCTAATGTAACAATGACCATCAATGAAAATGTAGGAGGGAATTGGTGATTTTGGAATATATATATATACACACTGGGATGCAAAAGTACTTATGAATTGTAAGCTGTAATATATTTGGAATAAGAATGTATATATAAGATATTTAATTGTAATATAATAATATTTGATATATTTGACAATAAAACAGGTTAATAAAAGAAAACTACCATGCTTCTTTACAAAAATTTATTTATAAAAACTTAGGAAAATTAGTGTCCTGAATGGCCACCCTTGTTCTTTTGGACCAGTTCAAGATGGTGAGGCATTGAGTCAACCAACTTCATGCACGATTCAGGACTGATTTTATACCACTCTTCTTAAAGAACTCCATAAATCTTTATTTTTTGCCTTATCTTCTCTTGTTCTTACTTTTCTTGTGAGCTCATCCCAAAGATGTTCAATAGGATTTAATTCTGAACTCTGAGATGGCCATCCTAGCATTTTAAACCCTTCTTCAAGCTTACTGTAGAGCTGTTTAGTGATTTAGCACTACCTATGCTTAGGATTGTTATCCTGTTGAAATACAAAGCTTGCATAATATCCATGAAGTTCTTTAGCAGCTGGGATTGCAATACAGTAGCTCTAGTGAATAGCTGTTGAATACGTGTGTCCAGTTTCATTCCCAGTGATCTGGTGTAATTTTCCAACTCCCTTCCTTTGATGAGAAGGAGCCCCACACATTGATTCCCCCACCTCCTTTTTTCACCATTGGAATAAGGCATTCATTTTTATATTCTTCACCAATTCATCTATTAACAATTTTTCTCCTTTATCACTACCAAAAATTTTGAATCTGCTTTCATCACTCCATACAATTTTTGACCAGTTCTCAGCATCCCAATCTTTATGTTGAATAGCAAATTCTAATTGTGCTATCACATTCTTCTCTGACAATAAAGGTTTTTTCTTACTCTAGCAAATATTTTATTATCTGTTAACCTCCTCCTTACTGTATCAGCACTAACATTTGTTTCTCCCACTTTCACTAATTCTTTACTCAAGTCATTTGCTGTCATAAATCTATTCCCCAAAGCCAGAAATTTTAGATGCCTTACACCACACTCTGACAGAACCCTCTTTCTTCCAGTTTGGACTAACTTAGAAGTACTTCCTTGGCTTAAAATACATTTCTTATGATATCTGACTGTACCTTCACTTATCTTCAGCATTTTTGCAATACTTATTAAAATAATTACCCATTTTAACAAGAGCAGTCAATTCTCCTAAGTCTTGGCTAGATAACTTGCGTGTCTTAACCATCCTCTCAAATTGGAAATATACAAGTAAAAATTTCATTGAATGGTGTTAAAATGAACCTCCCCCTATTGAGCTGACAGTACACTAAACTGTGCAGTCTTTGCTGCTAATTTCAAAATTAGAGGACTTTTAATTTAGTGATGCCAAATTATCAAAAAATATTAAAGAAACTCTATGGGAATTAATTACAATGACTTTTAAAGTAGCAAAATATTGTATTTAATCTAATAATTACTGTCTTATACTAATTTATTTGTGTTCTGCATAACACAAATTACCATAAAAAATACTTTAACATAAAATAAATTTTACTGAATCTCAAAAAATAAATCTACCATTAATATCTGGATAATATTTCTCAATTTGTAAATACTTTTGCGGACCAATATATATATATATATATATATATATATTATATATATATATATATATAATAATTATAATATAATATATATATATATATATATATAATATTATATAATATATATATATATAATATAATATAATATATAATATATTATATATATATATATATATAATATATATATATAATATATATATATAATATTATATATAATATATATATATAATATATAATATATATATATATATATATATT